>SMSQ01023104.1:0-29191 GCA_019453375.1 Ctenoplectra terminalis
ATTTCTTTATAGTAAAAACCAATTATCTCATTAATGTCTCAAGGCTTACTTTATTAATACCTGTACTTGTGCGAATTTTGTTTGCGGTTAAGAATTTAATTTATGTAATGCGATTAACTTATACTAAAAATCTGATCATAAAATTAGTTTATAATATAATCCTAGTAATATAAAGAATCAATGATATCATCTTAAATCTTTACTTTTAAAAGTATCATGTATAATTAATCTTTCTTTAATTTTAACATTAGAACCCGTTCATCCTATTTAGAATTCCATTAACGGCCTTTCTAACCGTATACAATTTTTTAAATTTTGTACATCGTTTTGTACATATGTACAATATTTCAACAAAAATATGAACTATGATCAGGAATGCTAAAATAATGAGAAATAAAAAAACTACCAAAATCATATCCAAGGTTCTAGTGTTAGTAATGTTTTTTCCACTTTGAATGAATGGATATTAAATATAATAATTACTTTTAACACATGGAAGACTTGCAAGTTTTTTTTAAAGGTTTTTACGAGATAAAATTGTAATCGAATATATTTTTTACTTATATGTATACCTTTACTAAAAACTGATCCGCTACATACGGTTTTTAATTTTAATTTTCACCGGAGGTGATTGTTTTTAAAAGTATCTTATTATTTATTCTTACTTGTCAGTTTAAGTTTTTACGGTTGAAAAAACCGAAACATTTCGCGATTGACTTGCGATGTATTAATAATTAAAGGACATTCAGACTTTTCGAATCAATTACAAAACGGTAAGAAACGTACCTAATTCTAACTGTACTATCGTTAAAAGATGAATCGTGATATTTTCAAAATTATCGCACTAGATGATTGCTTTCGTCACGCTTAACCAACTTACTGATTCGTTTGACCCAATTTATCGAGGCATGCGCTGGCCGTCTCGATACGAATTGGACACGCATTGTGTAGATGCGTACAGGTCGTCTAAACCGATCCACGTTTAACGAAACGCGNATGACTGTGATACAAAACCGTAAAGTGGACCTTACCAGTGAATAACACAACTGCAAGTTTAATGAAATTGTCGTTTATTGACTTCAGAACAAAATTGCTAAATAATTCGTGAAATAAATGGAATAGAAATCATTTAAGAAGAGCAATTTAGAACTGGTATAAAGACTATGAAATAATGTGTCTTTAAACAACTCGATGCATTGCTATAAGATAATTCGTTTATAAACTTTTGTTGAAGTCTATGAAATAAAACAACAATTTGCTTTAATAACACCAAATAATATTATACCATGTCCAAGTTCTTAGTGTTCGCCAATATCGTGAAACGAGTTGTTAGACATCTGATAGTATCTACACACGTATATGCTAACCCGATTTAGGTATTTGAAAATTGACTATACAAGGTCCATATTTATATCTTGCACAGGTCGTGCACTTTGTGCCAAGAAGGAAATATTGTGCGAATATACTTTAACAATTGTATTGTATAGCTCGTGTAAAACAAAGATACATGCACGTTCGGCTGTTACGATCACTNAAGAAGCTTTGTATAATGTTAAACATATATTATACGATCAGTTTCTTTATTAGATTCGAGTCTTATTGTTAGTATTACCGGCTAATTCTCTTATCGTTTAAACGTAATATTAATAAACTTTTCTCAGATTAGTGTAACTTCTTTTTTCGAAGCTAGGATGTTCTTAATACGAGACACCACGCCGTTTCTAATATGAGATGTTTATGTGGAGGACTTCTAATCAGAACACATTTTCGAACTATTGTCTGCATACTGTTGCTACGTTCTTTGTTACAATTTTCACTTCTTAGGTGACGCCATGAATAAAACACAAAAATTGAAAACGGTTTCCAAAGAACCCATGAATATTCCAAGGATTTGATTGATGCTCTACCTTTATGTATTTAAATTGCCTTACAAAGAAAAACAAAAAGTAACNTTATTATTTATTCTTACTTGTCAGTTTAAGTTTTTACGGTTGAAAAAACCGAAACATTTCGCGATTGACTTGCGATGTATTAATAATTAAAGGACATTCAGACTTTTCGAATCAATTACAAAACGGTAAGAAACGTACCTAATTCTAACTGTACTATCGTTAAAAGATGAATCGTGATATTTTCAAAATTATCGCACTAGATGATTGCTTTCGTCACGCTTAACCAACTTACTGATTCGTTTGACCCAATTTATCGAGGCATGCGCTGGCCGTCTCGATACGAATTGGACACGCATTGTGTAGATGCGTACAGGTCGTCTAAACCGATCCACGTTTAACGAAACGCGAAGATTTCTAAGTTCGAGCGAAGAGGAGAGAAAGAAAGATAGGGCTGGGCGAAGAGAAGAGGGAAACTAAAATGAATGAAGAAAGAAGCACTCTTATTTGACCCCAGGCCCATTGCGCGAGTTAGCGGACTGCCGCGATCAGTTGGGGTCACGCAAGTCGCCACCCCAATTCACCTAATGGGGACAAATATCATAATTGCTGCTTCTTCTTTGCTAAGCATCCAAATAAATTGCTTTCTTGCTCGTTCTCTTTGCAACACTGCGGCATCCTTGAGTACTATAACACCGACATTTTACGTAGCTACAACACGAATATTATTTAAAAAATTGTAAATTTTTTGTGAATTCATTCAATGAATATTCTCTTTACTTATGTTTGGAATTTTTATCGATTAACAAGACTGATGCGAGTACTCTTCTTTGCGAATTAGCTTATTTTAAGAAACTAGTTAATAGAATAATTGAGAATTTTTTAATAAACATAAACTTACTATTTTATTCGTTTTATTGATAAATAAAATAAACATCAGTCTTTGTGCTTAATCATAAGTTCACGTAGGCTACACCTTTATAATTATGCTTCTATTTGACATTAGATGATGAATTTATTATGATCGCTCCGAAAGTATTACTTATTCAAAGTTTGAACAAAAATGGAGTTTAAAATACATTTAACATGAAATCGTCTTTTGTTACAAAAATTTCTGTTGTGTTTTTAATAACGTATAGAGTAAAGGTACCGAATATGAGACCCCATGTAATATTGCAGTAATGTTTAGAATCATTAAAACAAGTGATAACGTCGTCTGTGTGAGATTGTAATCGTGTAAGTTCGTTTTCTCTCGTTGTGAGAATTTATAATAATTTACAAAGAAGCTTTGTATAATGTTAAACATATATTATACGATCAGTTTCTTTATTAGATTCGAGTCTTATTGTTAGTATTACCGGCTAATTCTCTTATCGTTTAAACGTAATATTAATAAACTTTTCTCAGATTAGTGTAACTTCTTTTTTCGAAGCTAGGATGTTCTTAATACGAGACACCACGCCGTTTCTAATATGAGATGTTTATGTGGAGGACTTCTAATCAGAACACATTTTCGAACTATTGTCTGCATACTGTTGCTACGTTCTTTGTTACAATTTTCACTTCTTAGGTGACGCCATGAATAAAACACAAAAATTGAAAACGGTTTCCAAAGAACCCATGAATATTCCAAGGATTTGATTGATGCTCTACCTTTATGTATTTAAATTGCCTTACAAAGAAAAACAAAAAGTAACATTTTAATGTTCGATAACAATTTTAACTTCTAATATTAATTTTAAGCAGGGTCTCGTAAAGGGAGCAATTTTTTAAAACCATTAATTTTGCACTCTTTTATATTTTCTATGTTTTCATATTGAGTAAACGAGTCTATGAAGAAAAACAATCTTTTTTTTTAAGTATGTATAAATAATAGTAATAGTACAAACATTTTTACCTTTTTCTGCTTTTCATTGCTTAATATTTAATCAAACATAGAAAGAGGTCAACTATATGGTCTCATTATTCCAATAACGAGATTAATTTACTATAAATAATTAAAAATTTGTTGACATGTTTTATTATCGTTCGTTAAATTGAATTAAAAAATATCGTACCATGTACAACATACATTAAAGTCAATAAAAATCGAAAAGGACGTAACTAAAAAATAAACTCATAATCCGTCAATATCAAGTTCAAAAGTTGCAAATGAGCAATCATACATAAAATGGTAGCCTATTATTAATACACGTCTTACTATACACCAATGAAATAGAATAGCATAGTCGACACATCTAAATATAGTTAAATTGTCTACCTATATATTAAGAAGAAAAAAGATTACTTACATTTTATTATTATTAAAGCCATATTACCAGAAATATAAAATATGTAATTCTTTCATTTCATCAAACAATTTGTTCATTCACTGTATTTTTATGTACGATGTACTTAAAAAATTAAATGTGTTCAAACGGATATCTCATATGCTACAACCTGCTATTTATACTAAAACAAGATTACAGTATAAATTTTGAATTTTTGTTTAACTTATTCGTATATTTAATTATTAATTTCATAATGCTTTGATAACGTTTTAAAGAAATATAATTCTTTAGTCAAATATTGTAAGTACAGTTCTTCCAGTTATCGAACTAACTATTTTAGTATTATTATATTACACGAATATATATATATATATATATATTATTATAAATATTAACTATTATCGAAGTCGTAATACTTTCATAAACATAAAATATGTAATTCTTTCATTCGATCATAATAATTAAATCACCTACTACAATTTAAAAGCATCAAAATTTCATGTTTGTTCTCGAACTAAACTTTCACTTGAGTATAAACTTCAACAGCCTTCAAAAAGGTGAGAACTAAGTTTGAAAAGATATTCGAAACGTGTTACGAGACAAGCTTTTGAGGGCAAAGAGTTCCGCGGCAGTTTCAACCTGATGTGGGCGAACACCGCGCAGATATCCACTTGACCCGCGCCTCGACAGTATATTTATCCACCTAAGGTCTGTGGTGTCAACACGAGTCAACAGTGGTCAATAAGCGATCAAGTGACCTCGCGGCCTACGCCAATCTTCGTCAGTTTACGGCATTTCTTACGTAGTTAAGAAAAATCGCGGCTGAATTCGGAAATTTCCGAGGATAATTTACCATTCGATCCCTCGTGCGTGAAACAGGATCAAATGGCGATATCTCGATGATCATGGCTGAATCATGAACCATCTGAAGGAGACAAATACGTTTGCCCGAAGCGCATGGTTTTAACCAAACGACTTAACCTCGCGGCACAGTGTCAGCGGTTCACATTAATTCTGTCGAATTAATCGTAAGCGTCGTCGCAACGCGCAACCCTGCTCCATAGCACGGATTTATTGAATCAACCAGTCGAATGGTTCATTGGTTATGTCACCGACTAATTTCATGTCTCCGTTCCTTGCTCGAGACTTTCTCGTTCTCCATTACCATTGATGTATGCGCAAGGAATGTGCGGCACGTATCGGTACAACTGTATTGTCTGCTGTAAAAGCGTCCATTTTCAGTTGTAAGAATTTGTAAACGGAAGAATTTCATTGATTCGATATTTTGATCAAACGTATAGGGTCTCTATTCATATTTGTAACACGACGTTAAGAATAGAATTCTTATGAAGTGAAAGGAGCATAGATGTCAAAATGTATCAATGCATAAACTTGTGAACGTTAGTTAATTGAAAGGTTGAAAGGATGAAAAGATTGTGTAATTTTTGTGAAAATTGGATTTCGTTAGTAAATGGAGATAGTATGCAGCGATCTTTCATAGAAATATCTTATTTTACTTTGTTCTATTATATACAGGGTAATGTTACGGTTAAATCGATCATCTAAATTATTTTTCTACTATTAAAGTTAAGAAAAAAAGATCAAGGAAGATTTAAATAACAATAGTTGCAAGGTGTGCATCTAGAAGTGATAAAAAAAAAGTTCTCTGAAAATTTGAAGAAGAAAATTTGTTTGTATATTAGTATCTGTTTCCTATAACACGATATTGTAACTGATATTAAGACAAATTCAACAACCTGCGCACCATGACCTTGTACCGACCTTAAAAATGAAAAAATTAGTTGAAATTGTTTTTTATTTTATCACTGCTAGATACATGTTTTGAAATCATTAAAATCCTTTTTAGTCATATTTTCTTACGCTTAACAGTAGCTGAAATAATTTAGATGTTCGATTAAAAAAAATATATTAGCAATATATAACGCTATAAAATAAAAAAGTATAGAAGACATAGATTTTAAACTCAGTTTACTACAAATTTATTATTTGTAAAATAACACATTCATTCTATTACGTCTTCAATTAGTATTAACATTTCGATTGGTGAGTTATAATTTCTGTCATTATGCAACTAAGGCCTAATACAGATAAGCGACTTCTGTCCTTGCGAACTCGCCGCGATCATGTGTCTGTCTTTGTTATTTTTAACTTGAAAAACAAAAAAAGAGACACGATCGTAGCGAGATCGCAAGGACAAAAGTCGCTCGTCTGCATCGGTCCTTAGAGGTAGTAAAATGTTTGCTTTATAAGCGAAGATTACAATATTTCAAATATTTAAATGATTTATAAGCGTTGAAGATTTAAAACGATAAAGCAATTTTAAAGTAACGTTAGAAAATACTCAGAATATTGAAAAACAATTACGTTAAAAAATCAATTGATAATTTTTATTGTTTACAATAAATATGTATGAATTATTAATTAAAACTTTAGTACCAAGCAAAACAGGTTTTGTTTATGTCATTTTCGTCGTTGAGAAAATAAAATGTATATAGATACATGTATCGTGTCTCTGATATGAAAAGTAAAAGCCAAAAGATCAACATTAGAACTACCAGTGGTTAAAATGACTAATTCCTTATTTTTCATACAAATTGTGTAAATCTACTACGACGCCTTCGTAAAAATTTTCCGTGAATTTCTGTTAAAAATATAAATAAAAATTTATTTTTCTTGCATAATATACTTTTTTTATATACTTTTTATTTTAATTTCTTCGGTATAAATAACTATAGTTTAAAGACCGGTAGCTCTAGTGCTAGTCATGTTTGGACGTAAGTGAAAAGTATTTTAAATAATCGAACATGGCATGTGCTATGTCGATTGAACATTAAATCAAAGAATTCATGACTGTGATACAAAACCGTAAAGTGGACCTTACCAGTGAATAACACAACTGCAAGTTTAATGAAATTGTCGTTTATTGACTTCAGAACAAAATCGCTAAATAATTCGTGAAATAAATGGAATAGAAATCATTTAAGAAGAGCAATTTAGAACTGGTATAAAGACTATGAAATAATGTGTCTTTAAACAACTCGATGCATTGCTATAAGATAATTCGTTTATAAACTTTTGTTGAAGTCTATGAAATAAAACAACAATTTGCTTTAATAACACCAAATAATATTATACCATGTCCAAGTTCTTAGTGTTCGCCAATATCGTGAAACGAGTTGTTAGACATCTGATAGTATCTACACACGTATATGCTAACCCGATTTAGGTATTTGAAAATTGACTATACAAGGTCCATATTTATATCTTGCACAGGTCGTGCACTTTGTGCCAAGAAGGAAATATTGTGCGAATATACTTTAACAATTGTATTGTATAGCTCGTGTAAAACAAAGATACATGCACGTTCGGCTGTTACGATCACTTTCGTATCTCTGTGCAAGATGGACGTCGATGTAGTGTTAAATAATGTTCTGACATCCTATGGTTCTACATCGATTGATCGAACGCCACGATACGCCGTGTTACACTGGAGCAGAACATTTAAACGGTTCCTTAATATTCATCAGGTAAACACGATATTAGGGTATCGGTATACGTCGCTGTAATAGATTATAGTTTCTCCTGTTTTGCATAGCCGATCAGAGACACATGCAAGGTTTCGTGGAAGGGGAGCGAAGGTGGGGCACTCGAGGAGCACCTTGCAGTAGAAGAGTCGCCGATCACAGCTGCAATTTCTCACGACCCCATCGCCAATTCATCAATGATTCAGTCAGAGAAGAAGAACCAACGTTGCGATTGTCACGAAACGGTAACCCGCCAGACCACGACTCTGACAGTTTTTCTCAGAGCCAAGTTATCGAAGGTAAAGGAACTTGACACGGAACTTCGATCATCAACTACCACCGTCATCGAACGTTTTCCCTAACAAGAGGATACAAACTCCCTCTTGCGTATACACGTCCATTGCTTGCTTATTGATCATTTCATACTTTATGTGAATATCTCTTCGTGGAATCGAAACACGAATGCGATCAAATTGAAGAAGAATTGTGATCGATTTCGTAAATTGTTTTGTCAATTTTTACGTGTTTTTATTAAACGGTAAACAAAAATACGTAAACGAATCATTGATTTCATGTAATCGTGCAACGAAGTGTAGAAATATTTTGAAATATCTGTGCCTACAGAGTTTAATTTAACAATCCTTTTCTACCCAATTGATCAATGATTCATAGTTACGTCTTTAAATCAAACGTCTTGTACATAGTAGCGACACACATTCTATTCCTAAAAGAAGTTTACACAACATACTTTAGGTAGATGAATTAAAACAGAGAATAATTATTTTTGTATACATTTCATTTGTATAGTATATTATAATTAAAAATTGTTGGAGCTATTCAAAATGATCCCCTTTTACTTGTACATATTTTTTTGAACGATCTATCCAATAATTTCTATAGGCATTGATTTTGCTGTTTTCACCAATTATTCACCATATTCACCAATATTGGGATGAGATTAGGAGGAAGCTTTTTCCTCTGAAATGTTCCACCGACAATAATCAATTTTTTATTTACTTCGGGGGTTTCAGAAAATCGAAAATCACTGTTGGTACTTACATTTGTGCGATTCTCTTTAATATTTCACTCTATGTTAACAAATTGACGACGGGACTTCGGGAAAAATGCATGATTTAAAGGAAGCATAATGTGTTTTCAAAAATCGAATTTTTCAGTATGTTTTGTAGTGGACGAAATTTTTGCAGCAACCTAATAGACGAAACATTGATAACCTCGAGTATTCGAGGCACGACGTAACACGCGCCTTGACACCTGAGATCAACGAGCCCTGAACCAAACAGATTTATACGGCTGATATCATCGCGTTCGATAATCTTAGTGGACAGTGAGAAAGTCAGCGATTAAACGAGTATGGTTGTGCGAGGCAGAAGAGATGGAAGGAGGTAGAAAAGACGAAAAAGGGTACTAAGTCGTTGGAGGATCAGTTATTCGGTGAAGAAGCTAATCTCGGCGTTTGGTTGTTCCTTGGTTGCCCTCTTGGCTCTCTCTCTGTCCTCGGATGGAATGCGCGCGTACGAATCGTTTTGCAGGACTTCGAAGAGATTCCCGCGTGATAGACTGGTTCGACCTGAACCGACCGTGACTGGCCTGGACCGGATTTCTTCTCCTTTGATGCGTAGGAGTATTTCAACTACACACAACCACGATTCAACTACACGCGGGATGAATCCTCCGTTAATGGAAATCGCTGCTCTTCTTATCACGTCGATTCTCTAGTGAAACCAATTCTGCAGACAAGTGCTCTTAACGCGTGCCTATGAATCTGTATCTGCCTAGATAAAGCTGCGCTGCTACACGCTTCCGGTTGATTGTTTCCGCATTTCTCAGTTCTACACTCGTTGAAAGCTCTTTATTCGTTAACAATCTTAAATCTATTTTATTGCGTGTAATAAGTCGTGATTTAAGATGAATTTGAAGGCCATTTAAATATTTCTATTCGTGATTATTTGCATTTAAACAAACCGGTCTTTGCGTTCCTGAATAATTTTGCACACAGTACGAAAGTGGAATGTTAACTTACAACAATAGTATAACTTGATCGTGTTTGCTTAAGACTAGAGCACCGAATGCGGTCATTTTTATCGTTTGTGCATGTACTTCCCGTTTTAGTACTCTTGGTCTTAGTACTTTAATAGTTACTGACTTTTCATATGTTTGTTGAAATATAGCGCATACGAAATCTATACAGAATTAAGAAAATTGTACATGATCGCAATATGACCACTGGTGAAATTTTAAGTATGAAGTTCCCGAGGTTTTAGTGTTAAGTAATTTATTGAACGCATATTTTTTATAAAGGAATTTTATTTCTGTCTTGTCATTCATAACTGTTCAGAATTATTTTCAATATGTAACAAAGAAGAACAATTTATCTATTTGAATTTATTTGTAACTTTACATGAACGTATTACATTGGAATACTGTACCATAAAAATATAAAATACGTGTATACAATGTTTTACTTTCCATTTAGGCAGCGTATTCTGGAAGCAATACTACGAAATCAATTAAAGAAAATTTAGTAGAAAAATAATTAGAAATTGTAACAAGAAAGCTTTTATATATAAAACATTTTATAGTATCTTTAAAGAGAAACTTTATTTTTGTTTAAAACGTTTCAATACAATCTATTAAAAAAGTGTCAATATATTTTTTAACATTATACGTAATATAAAATATTATTGTTTAAATTTGATACTGTTAATCTCCAGGAACCAACGCCGCCTAAACGAAAAGTTTGGTGTCATAGCATTCAACGTGTTAATATACAAATTAAAGTATAAGTAATGTATCGACGAAGGACGATAATTATGAAAAATAAAAAAAAAGTAGACGAATGTTGAAATATCGGTAGCGATGTTCTAGCGTCATATTGAGATCAGCATGTCCAGGTATACGAACGGGTTGAGCTCGGTAGAAGAATGGAAAAGAAATCCAGTTCTCGGCTTTATTCTCAATTACATCTGCCGGTGCAACACAGGGGCTGCATTCCCATATTAGCTGATCATCGATAATTCGAAAGGAGCTTATCTGCAGTGGTCGTCAGGTTTCGCACAACTATATCTGAACATCTTAATACCGGAATTGTAGGACACGCATTGAACAGTTGTAGCGGACGAAACGGCGTGTAAACACGCGTAGTTGTCGGTTCCTCGTTTATCCTTGATCCTTTCAGGTTTCCCTAGCTTTGCCTATGGAGCGTGACCGTGGATACTTACACACGCCACTCGATGTATCAATGCCATCGATGCGACAATCCAAATATTTGCTAGTGAGATTAGCCACTCTCCGTGGACCACGACGTTTCCTGTTACTATTTTTTTCCCGCTCTGGACGTCTACACGAACGTGTCTCCGGCATCTGTTCGAACGCTTCTCTCACGCGTCTACCCTGCTCGCCGTGTCTTTATTTTTCTAGCTACCAACCCGTAGTTAATTTTATCATAGATATTTTCAGTATTTTGGTTTCAATGGTTGTTGACTTCTTTCTTTAATGATTGAGGGTGGAATTAATTCGTTTTGTTAGAATACAGGCTGTCCCACCGACTCGGTCCACCTCAAGCATATCTATTACTGCAAGCAATAAGCGAAAACATTATTTACCAAAATTGTATAGTTCAAAAAGGACGTAACACGGTGGCAATAGTTTCTTTGCAGGTGAAGGTGTAAAAGAAATCTTGAGGTCAATTTTATATTTTCAAATGGAATGTCTATTCTTTTGTGATCAATTTTAATGGAACAGCAAGTTTTATAAGTAGACATACTAAACTATATTTATCTTAAAAACATAATTTCTGACATATCTGAATTTTACGAAAGTCTGAAATAATTATAATGCATAAATAAAAAATGAAACTTAATATTTAAAGAATCCAAGCATTTTATATTGAACTACCATTAACGAAAATATTAATACGTTAAAAATTATACTTCGTTACGACTTCTCAATTTGATACAAAAATTAGGAATTAGCTAATAAATGCTATAAATAGCTTACTCGGTAGCAGGACGGTGGTACAGTAGAGAAGCTCGTCTAAATATGGGCTAGTACTTCTATTTCAGGATTTTTTTGTCAAACCTGTTGAAGATTTTTAAGATATAACACTTCAATATATTATATCAAAAACATGTTTACTTTATGATATGGAATCAAAATAAATTAAACAAATGCAATATGCTCTGCAAATTATATATTTCAAATAACAGAAAAAGTCTTCGACGCTTCAATACTTGAATTAGTACATATTTAGACCATCTTCTCTAATAAAATACAATAGTACAGTGACAAAGAAGATTTATTTCTTAACCTTTTGCCTTACAATAACGAGTGATACGTGTAGCATGGATCATGATTCAGATTTCATAACCGTAGGTTATATTTGTAGCAAAGCTTAATTTTAATCCTAACTTTAGTGTTAGTTCATAAGAGTGAGGATTACTAAATACAAATTATGTAACGATGTATGTACGTAACGATAGTATTAATGTAATAAACAGCTAATACTAAAATACACTGGTATTAAAAAAGTGTTAGACAAGCAGTTAAATATATAGGTACTTGCAATTAGACATGTAACCTTCAAGGCATTATAAAGGATTAAAAATAAATTTTATTCTTACAGATTTTTAAAAAGCAGAAACTATACAGTTTTTAGATACATGAAAAACTGTTATAAATAATAGTGGAAACATGCATTGTTCAAAGGGTATGTAATATGTTTTCAAAAATCAAGTTTTTTCAGTATGTTTTATAGCGGACAGACCTTTCGCAGCAACTTAATATATCACCGCTACGATACAGCGATTAAATGGTAGTTATAATATAAACGCCTGCATTTATTCCTGCCACGTCCTCGTTGAAGAACAGTTCCGGTAAAGAGAGTGCACACAGAGCCGGTTTCCCTGTCGAACTCTTTACCGATTACCGAGATAATGGTCACGATAATCTCAAGGGGCGATCTTATTGCGCGTTAAAGCCGAACAACGACCAGGTGGTTTCTCGGTACACCTTCAAAAGATCTTTCTTCTTCCTGTTCGACACAGGGAGCCCTGGCTGATCTTAGATGTTCACCAGCTAAAACGATTTAACGAACGTGAAAAAACGAACGAGTCAAAAGCCCACGAAGCCCGTGTTTCTTCCCCGTTTCTGGACGCAACAGATCAAAAGGATTGCTGCACGATCTCGAGAAGCTCCTTGAAACTTTTATTCGTCAAAAGAAATCTCTTTCTGGGTTACCGCAAATACTTTTCAGACTCTATTGAAAATTTTGCGGAAATTTTTGAATGAAAAATCAATTGTAAAATAATCATAGGACGTTTGAAGGAGAAATTATTTTTATCATGTGAAGTGATAAACTGTTTTAGCTGAGTATGAAATATCAGATTTCAGGATATTTTCAAAATATTTGATACTTTTACATCAATAGTAAAGCGATGATAGGAATATTCCTAAATATAATCATAAAACTGAAAATAATATATTCATTGTAATTAATTAATATAAATAACACGTAAAAAATCGATGAAATTACAGGTATATTCTTATTCAGAACAAGGAAGTGATATTCGCTTATTACTCAAGTAATCTCACATACTTTGACCTTTAACAATATTTTGACAGGAAATTCTTTTTATTTAAAAGAGTTGCTGTTTCAAGGAATAATATGCTAATTTATTATTATTTCATTTCGTCTTAATAAAGAAAAAAAAAAGAAAAATAACACAAGGTCACGATTGTCATTTCCCAACGTTATTTCAAGTTAGCTTAAGCGCATAAACTTCTTCAATAGTAGACATGTGTATTTATTGGAACTTCCTTGTACGTGACATCAGGTTTGGTTCTTTTTGCAAAGTACTACATCAACGGTAACAAATATGAAACTGTTATTCATCGCGAGGCCTAAGCTTAACGAATGGCAGCTAAGCGTAAGCAAGTACTTGTTATGCCATTATAAACTTTAATCCTATTACCATGGAAGCGGCAACGAAAGTGACGAATTTCTTCCACTTTCAGGTTCGATCGACCAAGCAAAGAGTCGCTGGCTGTTCGATCTTTTTGCAAACGAAAAGTGATTCCTAGTTGGCTGGTGAACGTATTCGCCGCAGGACGTTGGTCGGCGAAGGGTCGAAACCAAAGCGGATACACGTAATCGTTCCTTAGTCGACGTCAGCAGCTGTCACTGTTTGTTGGTTTGCGCTGGGGATTACTTGAAAATAGATCGTAGGGAGATCACGTTGAAACCCAACACCAAACGTAATCCGTATTAATGATTACGCTTAGATACGTCCTAGGTATGTGCAGTAACGTGGATTAAAAATGTTTACTATATCATTTTGCTTGACGTCCAAAATACATTTGGAATGAACGTCCATTCCGTCGACCTGTCACTTCCACGAAACGCGGTCTTTGTTGATATTACAGAAATATCTGTTATACCACTTAATGTTAAGTTTATTACGTCTTGGAAAGGTATAAGTGCTATATTACGTATTAAACATGTTTAATGTGCATATGTCATTAGTTTCATTATACATAACAAATTAATAAAACAGTACTTACGAATAATTTTTTTGTCAGAATTTAATCTTCGCCCTACCTTTAATTTCATTTTTAACCCTATCGTACCGAGAGACTATATTTGGGACATAAAGCACGAGATGGAATTTACGGAATTTCTCTATTTTTCGGTTATGTATGTGTAAACATAAAAGATTCTGTATAATTTTGTTCGGTGTTTTATATTAGTTATACATTGTCTGAATAAATGTGACAGTAAACAGGTGACGTCGCACTAATTTTTTAAATTTAACTTAATTTAACAGAGTCTGTGAGTCTTCATTTCGACACTAGAGGGTTAAATATATTTTTCTATCTTTGGTATTTTCTATTCCTATAATTCTGTATTCGTATCTTTTAAAATCTAATTTCATATAAAGCTTCATTATATAAAAATATAGTTAACTATGAACTATTCATGAAAAATAGGTACATAAAAATTTTGATTAGGAAGATAGACACAAAAAAGCTTTTTTAGTAGCTTTCAGATCTTTTACAGTAAAATAAAAATTAAATTCAATATTAAGAAAACAAATAAAAGAAGGCACTTTGATTTAGTTAAGCTTCGAAAATAATTTAAGCATCGTATTAGTTGTTTGACAAAATAAATCAATGCATATAACATATATATATATATATANCATAAAAATTTTGATTAGGAAGATAGACACAAAAAAGCTTTTTTAGTAGCTTTCAGATCTTTTACAGTAAAATAAAAATTAAATTCAATATTAAGAAAACAAATAAAAGAAGGCACTTTGATTTAGTTAAGCTTCGAAAATAATTTAAGCATCGTATTAGTTGTTTGACAAAATAAATCAATGCACATAACATATATATATATATATATATATACTCTACACACACACACACACACGCACGCACGCACGCGCACACACACATACACAGACAGACAGACACACCCACAGACACACACACACAGACAGACAGACACACACACAGAGACTGACAGACAGAGAGAGAGAGAGACAGACAGACAGACAGACAGACAGAGAGAGAGAGAGAGAGAGAGAGACAGAGAGAGACACACAAAGAAAGAGAGAGAGACAGAGAGACAGAGAGACACACAGAGAGAGAGAGATACAGACAGAGAGACAGAGAGAGAGAGAGAGAGATATGCTAATTTCGAATGAGGTGACTTAATCTCGTAGAGGAACATTACAAATTATACTTTTTCAATTTAGATTTTAATTACATTTGATTCTTAAAAAAGAAAAAGAAAAAAATGAACCATCACTCGCTGACTTGTCCTGCAAGAAATGGAGGATTTTTCACTGTAAATTCATTGTATGCGTTTTATACTAGTCTGATATGTGATTTTGCCATTTCTTATTTAGCAGAATTCATTAAAAATGATCTAAAGGATGATATTCATAAGCAGTTCCCTTTGGTTGGAGGTAAAAGTGACAGGATGCGATCAAATTTCGAATCAGTTAGACCTATCTTTGTCTCGTAGACTTCTTCACTGTCAGTCTCGAAGGGTTAAGTATATACCTTGGGCATCCCTCTTGTCCCTCAATACTTACCCCGCCTCAGGAGGGTTAGCTTCCGTTTCCGGATTGGCACGTGAATCATGAGGACCTTGAAGAGGGTATACGTTGTCGTGGTACCACTTAGGCACGTGGTGTCGCATGAAAGACCGCCAGAGATCCAATATGGCTCCATTATAGATCCACTCCTCCGACACTCCTCTTTCAGGAACACCAAGGGAGCCCGCTCATCCTTTGATTTGTTTTAAGGATCTCTTGTAACCACGTATCGATCTATGTATGCATTGTTTCACTTGCTACAATCAACACAAATTAATGATTACGTTGTACATATTAGGATAGTTTTTATTTTTTTATGTCGGAGTTCTTCAACTTTCACGCTTTCTCTATTCTTTTTACAATAATTCCAATACATAAAATAACGAAGTTGTTGTATAATAATTATATATATATATATATAATTATTATATTAATATTATACCATTATTTATTATATAAATTATAATGTTGTTACGAACTCGATCAAATTTTAATCTGAACAGAAAATGATTACAAGGAAGGATTAGAAATAATGAAATAGCTAAATATTCTTAATGATACCGCAGAAATAGATGTTTAATTTATACAAAATTATAATATTAATTACTAAAGACGAAGATCAGAAGCAATATTTATTACAAATTTTGAAAAATTATCGACGTCTGTTTTATGATTGTTAAAAGGAAATGCTCTTACAATTAACGTGTAATGAGTAAATAACCACTTTAACAATAACAAAATTATGTTTCGTTAAAAATAATATACTATTAATCTTTTTTCAGTTTAGTACAAGAGCAACTCGAGTAAACTGTCGAATATGGTAATGTAAATTTCATACCTTAAATTGTATTATACGTGAAATCGTTAACACGTTAAACGCCACGTCAATTTTGGTCGACTTTCCTTTAGGCTGTGTGCTGTGATAATAATTGAAAAACATTTGGTCACAAAATAATTAGGAATTTAAGAAGAAAATTGTTGAGAACTGGAAAGGAAAGTCGTATATTTGTTTAATGTGATTTAATAGAACTCGTTGATGAATTACAAGGTATTATTTTTTGAAATTAATATGTCATTTTTCGGAAATCAACCACGCCTAAACGAAAATTTCAGCGTCGGTCCGCAGGGACCGGCGTGGCGCTTAACGTGTTAAATGATACGAAATACTTAATTTTATTTTACTACATTTTGAAGCATTTAATTGATTTGTTATAAACTCGATGACAACTTTTGAACTAATTTTTAGCACTTATGGAAATGTATTAACCCTTTAACGCTCATTGTCAGTCGCGTTAAATATACACAACGAAACGTTAAATGTGCAAACCTGTACCAGTCAAGTGCAGTCCCGATACATTTGCCGCCTAAGTAGCAATTTTTTTAGTCTAACTACTGTAAATACAAGAAACTTGTTTCAACATGTTAAGGTAATTTAAAGGTAATTCGAAAAAAAAAAAAATTGAGCGTTAAGGGATTAAACATTCAAAAGGTTGAGCTTTTGTGTACATGTTTCTTCATGTTTTGATCAGATATAAACAAAATTTCAAGAAGTTGTCTTCAATATTATATAAGATAGATCTTTCCATCCATTAGGTTCTGAAGTCTATACATTCTGTATAGATAAACGGTTGAACAGATCGAACTTCTACTTGTTATGCAAATTAAGTGATTCAGCTTTTTCTACTCTACCTGAGTGTAGCCACCGTATGAAACATATAAGTTTACCAAGTAAAATATTTTAACACCAATTTTTCAACTTTTGCAACTCTAAAAGAAAAAATATTGTAGGTACATATTATTTCAATCCTTTCGTTACTACAGAAAATTACATGCAATCACCTAGCGTCGACTATTGATATAACCATTTTTAATACAACTTTATTTCAAATGCTAATTTTTAAGAAGTAGTATGTAATTGCAAATAAAATGTTATGAAGAAGACGATATATTTTTAATTAACTTTTAAAGGAACGATATAAGGAACGTAACGGTTTGTAAGGGTTTGTTATCTTTAAACAAAACTATTTTCCTGTTTTTATAATAGCAAAAAAAAAAATTGATTACATAGGTAGAGAATACATTATGATTTTCAAATTAACATAAAACATGCATGTCATTAAATGTTGAATAAAAAATCTACTATTATGCTTCTTTCACACTCGTATTTGTACAAATGTTATTTTTTTTCATCAAATATAACAGTATAAATATTTCTAGAACGTGTATCTCACATTTGTTATATTAGGGTGTCCCAGAAAATATTCTGTAGATGTGATCACCTTTTTCGGATGTCTATTGAGATAAAGAACGGAAAACAGTGTATTACTTATCGTTTAAATCCTCGTTCCATGCTAATTAGAATAATATATTTTTCATTTTTTCGTGTTCTTATTATTAACTTTATCTTAATGAAGTAAAATTGAAATATGTCATATTTTGTGAAACACTTTACAAAACATTCATAACAGTTTAGTAACTATAGTAAACATTCCAATTGATTGTTTTAAATACTTTTATATGATACATTTTGAAAATATTTGTAGTAAAATATTTAAATGTAAATTTTCGTAAAATCCGTTTAGCGAATATTTTTTATATGCACTACAGATCAAAACTCTATTCCCGTCTATTATCATTTAAAGTCTTAATTTTTCAGAGACACGTGTTCGCCAAAGCGAAAGGTGTTTTCATTGCACACGTGTCGTAGAAACTGGCATTTTGGACAGTACCTAAAAAAATAATAGCAAAACTAATTATGTAGATCCTGTAGTTGCGTTCTGTCGTGGGAGCACGACAATACAGTTAACCCAAGAGTCGGCTGCCTTATCAAAATACTCGAAAAGAAAACCGTACCGAGAGCACGTACATACCACGTGTTGTTCTACTGTGAATTTTAGCCTGGCTAAACTTCGACAGTGTTTTTAAAAAATCACGTACTGGTAACTACCAACTGAAAAATAAAATAATGTAAGTACTTACTTCCTATCGATGATTGTTTTTCATAGAATCATTTCTTTCATTTATTAGTACATTTTGTTACTGTATAGCTTGATCTTTATCTTATTCTATTAATTGTAGAATACTATTTTTTAAAACTTCTTGCGGGTATACAGTCATATATTTACACTCAATTTAAGACCACTTTTATATTCCTAGCGTTATGAATAATTTTTAATATTGATCTAACGTTTAACAAACATAAATTGAACCTAATATGGAATAGATACCCAAATATGGAACATTGATATTAGACAATATATTCATAGAAAACAAAAAAAAATTGTTTTATTTTTTTTACTTATAAAATTAGGTATTAAATGAATGACATTAAAAAATAGCTATTTATTATAGCGGTTTACTCTTTCGATGTACCTCATTTTCTTTTCTAAAATTATTTTAATATGTATAGCCACTTTTTCGTCCCATAGTATTTTTCGTTGTTAATTTTTCCTCATGATGAAAAAGGACATTGTGGAATCTGATAAATAAAACAACTTATTAAAAAAAAATGTAATCAAAGTATGGATCATTCTACAATTGTATTACTACTGAGTGTCTACAGGTGCAAGATTAAAGGGTCTTACAAGATTACAAGATTAAAAACACGGTGTTTAATTCACAAATACACATAAGTATTACAGATTACTGCGAATGATTATTTGTTTATCGGTTTTATGTTTTTTGTTATCTATATTTTAAGAATATCGAGTCACAAAAGCAGCACAAAGTTTTGAATTCTCGAATTTCAAAATTTTCTAAGTTTCAAGGCTTCAACGTATGAAAAAACCACCCCTAAAAATAGTTTGTATTAAAATTAGGTAGTGCAAATTGAGAGATTNAATGATTATTTGTTTATCGGTTTTATGTTTTTTGTTATCTATATTTTAAGAATATCGAGTCACAAAAGCAGCGCAAAGTTTTGAATTCTCGAATTTCAAAATTTTCTAAGTTTCAAGGCTTCAACGTATGAAAAAACCATCCCTAAAAATAGTTTGTATTAAAATTAGGTAGTGCAAATTGAGAGATTTAAAATAGGCATTCTGATGTTATTATTGTTAAAACTAGACAGAAGGTTGATATTTTTTCTTTAATCGTCAAAAGCAGTTAAAATCGTAAAAAAATGTTATACAAAACAATACAGAATCAGTAACAAACGCATTACTCAGCTATTATTTAAACATAAAACTAATATTAGCTTTTAAACACAAAAGCTATAGCTTCTTAGTTAATCTTAAATAGATCTAAATGACAATTATAATTATAATAATTCAATGTATACGATAGTAAAAACATTATGTTTATGTAATAATTATATATAAAATTTTTATAATTTTGAAATACTTTTAATCAAGATATCTTGATTGATTAAAATTTTTCAATTAATTTGTAATTGTAATTTCAAAATAAGAAGGGAATAAGAAATTTTTACGCAAATTGCTTTAATTGAAATGAATTTCATTTATATCAATATATTTCAATATAAAGTCTCGTTTTTAAAAGGAAAAAAATTCTTTTCATTATAATTGCAACTACAAGTTTTAAATATGATATTCATATAAACTGTATAGTATATATTATTATAAAACATATTATTGATTATGTGAGATGTCATCATGGCACGCACTTACTTAAAACCGATTCTGGCGCTAAACAAACGTTATTTATACTTCTTGTTGCTATGCGAGACAATAGGACACCGGCAGAAAGCGGTTGACACAAGGACAGTCTGTTTCGAACTAACCAACGATTAACAGCATGAGCAGACTGCAGTAATAATATATGTATAATAACCCTTATATATACATACATCTGTATATTCGTATAATAAGTACAAAACCTGATCTTGTATAATAAAATTAGAAAAGAAAAAAAAAGAATTTTAACAGATTATATTAATTATTGATAGTATTATTGTATTATAAAAAAATATATAGTATTATAAAAAAGAAATTAATTCGAGCTTTGTTGATTTTAGTTCTTAGAAATGTAACTATAATATAACGAATTTTTAATTGTTGCATACAAAATATTGATAAATCGCGTGACGAGTTAACTTCTCTTCCCCAATTAATACGATAAGCTATAAAAATATGTTTTAACGTGTTTACAATATCAACACTGATCATACTCAATTTAATAAAATCGATATTGACATAGAAAGTAAAAGGGGCAATTAAAAGCACACTTTAATGATATGTCGTTTTTTGTCGCAGAAAATAGAAAGAGAAGAAGAGGAGCTAAAAAAAATGAAATAATCTAGACGATGGTTAAGCTGGAACCCCCGGTGGACGAGAACCGACACCTGGTCGAATCGTGAACACATAAGACGCTGCGAGACACGAACAGGAGGCTGACCGCGTAATGAGTCTCTCCGTCCTCATAAAATTTCTTCTTTCAACGCGGTGGAATTAGACGATCGATTAAAAGTCTTGAAAGGTCTCGCCACGCAATTGAGAATTACCAACGAGATGCAATGATATCTCGGCAGGTCTTCGCACCATCTTTTCTAGCAATACGCATTAAATTCCAATATTTTCTGTCGTTTTATTGTATTTTATTCCACTACCGTGTAATTTTATTCAGTGAATATTTAGCTCTAGGGCGTCCATAGTATTGGAATATACCACGTACAAGAAAATGCTAAAAATTCCATTTTTGTGTTCAGACTATGTTTATTTATATGATACACTAGTATAAAAATAAGATATAAGAAAATATAAAAATGATTCAGCTTATCGTATGAAACATAACTATTTTATTCATTAGGCGGACACGCTTATTTATTATGAATCATCACTACGTCCTTAACACGTTCGTTACTACGCCGCGAAGATATTCCAACCACAGCCCATGACTTACCTTTTGAATGTTTTGCAAACAGTACTGCAGATTTCTACTCACATAGTATCACAATTTACTAAAAAAGCGTATAAATTTAGTTTTTTAATGTATCAATGAGTTTTTTAATGTGCTGGGCTCTTAACGAAAATTGGTGCGTAACGAATGTGTTAATCAAAAACAACAAAAACATTTCTGTTGATACTGTGCTTGTCACATATGTACTTGAAAATATTAAACAAACGATGCTTGTTTCGATTATTTTTGATACTATCTCTTGTTAGCAGTCTTGTTAGGGCACACAACTTAAGCATTAATACCAAAGAAACACGAAAATAAATATATAACTAATTACAATATCCAATTCGTTTATTTAAGATTATTAAATATTGGGTATTGATTTTTTTGTCAAAGATAAATTTAAATCGAATTTCAGAAAATTTTAATATGTTGCAAAAATAATATAACGATGGTATTATTAGAAGGTTTGTCCATTTAGCTGGTATACACTGTATTGTTGATTTGTTTTAATGTTTTATCGTTAAAGACGGTGAGCGAAGTGGTAAAGACCCATTCTTTCGTATTTTATGAATTCATGCGGTCTTCAAATTCTTTTCGATTCAAGCGCGCTCTTATTTCATTAAAAAAAATTCCGAATTTCAACAAAGAAGAAAACAAGAAAACTCACACATTGACAACAGCTTTTTTGCGTTTTTTAATAAGTTAGGAAATTTTTAAACAAGAGGAAAGCACGATATCGTGAAACACGACTCAGGAGTCGTATCTAGGCTAACTTCGGGAATACACCAGTAAATGCAGCAAGATACATTTGTAGTGTCCATAGCGAAAGTTTTGTTATTGGAAGGACCGCACAAAA
Source organism: Ctenoplectra terminalis (assembly GCA_019453375.1). Classification (NCBI taxonomy): domain Eukaryota; kingdom Metazoa; phylum Arthropoda; class Insecta; order Hymenoptera; family Apidae; genus Ctenoplectra; species Ctenoplectra terminalis. The sequence continues at coordinate 22,546 of SMSQ01023104.1, forward strand.
ACAGTTCAAGTTTATTTTCAAACTCTCAAAAATTCAACCAGTACTTGCTAACAAGAAAGCTATACTTCTTTTATACCACAACGTATGGCCTTACATTGCTTCTCTGTCTCGCCAAAAAATAAAGGACATTTGACGAGGAAAGTTTCATCGTATTCTCCTTATAGTCCAACCTGTCTTCTTGTGATTATCGCTTGTTTTTATCTATGACAATCTTTTTTGTACATATACAGTTTCAAAACGATGACCAAATAAAAGCGGCAGTTAATCTATTTTTGCTAATGAAACTCAAGATTTTTATACGAATGGTTTATATAAGTTTAAAAAATTGAAGGGGAGTTGTAGAAATAGTAAATTCATTCCATTTTTACATATTTTTAGAAAAGTAATAAATTATGTGTATTTCATACAACGTTGTGTGCGATAAAAAATATATATTGCAATGACGAAACAAAATTAACGCTGAGATACCTTTTTATGGCCTTGAATAAAGCCTCGAGTCCTACCCTTTCCCATAAATTTATCAAATCTTTTGTTTCGATGACTACAACATAACTACTTCAACACACCTGCTGATCTCACAACTTCCCTATATTACTTCCAGCAGCTGTACACAGGATTTTTAACTTTAATATCAGTAGCCGTATAGATGTATGTACGTGTTCTATTAGCTACGTATATTTATAGGTGTGTATATCAATTATATCTTCGATGCGAATATAGTAAATAGTAAATTATTTATAATTGACCGGTTAAAAATATCGAGGGGTTTCATGGTGCGTTGTAGTAGGATTAAAGTTCCATATTTATAGAGTCCGATAGCGAATAGTGTCGGTAATTCGCTCGGTCATTAATCGTCCGGTCAGGATCCGGCATAATTGCGTTCTCGCTGGAATTGCGCTCGTGCAACTTAATTGCACCGAGGTGGAACCGCACGCGGGAATCCACCGGATGCTGTTCCGTCCCCGAGAAAAATGTGGTGACCGCGGGAGCCACGCGGAGGATCGAGATCCGCTAGTCATGCGTTCTAATTAAGATCTCACGGATCAGGCACACGCGATCGCGATCCAGCTTTGCTGTACGATACAATTCATCCCTGTTAATAATTTCCCGTTGGAAGGGTCGCCATCGAGAACCCGATCAAATTTACAGCCTGTTGTTTATATCTTTTGCTTAATTGTGTTCACTTCTAAGTACGAATAATTCCATCGGGAATGAAAGCTACTGCAATGCTATAATGTTTTCCATCGAATCGTTTTCTCATAATCGTATTAAATATTACTAAATACATTAACATATTTATGTATTATTTAGTCTAATTCATTAATTTCTAATTTTATTTTTATAGAAATGTACAATAATTTTGAAACAATTACAAAAATTATTGATTAATTGATTAATCTAAGTTATTTTGTTGTTGGTGGACCGATTGAAAAAAGCAACTAAAAATGGAAAGTAATCATTTTAAAGGCTTCTCTAAATCATGTTATACAAGAAAAGAACAATTTTTTTAATCGGGGTATTAACAATAATTTAAGATGATCACGTTAAGTAGTCCACCGGGTACACAAAGTCAAGTATTTTACGATACGAGTAAAGTTTAAAACACATAAAAATACTATGAAGTCATATAGATCCGGACATGGTAGGAGGATTAAGGAAGGATAATTTCACAATTAAAGAATGAATATCTTTAGTTTGATAATTTTAACATTTGCAATCTTATTTCTAATAAATTGTGACATAAATTTAAATATTACAGCAACATTGATTAATCGTGCTACGATATTTAGATTATTTCGACCAAATCAGTTTTACGAAAAAAAGGTTCTTAATTTTTCATAAAATAATTTTTTGCACAAAACGGGCACAACAGTTTCTTCATATTTTTCTCAAAATGAAGAAATTTCTTAACGAAAAGAGATCATGATTGGGTAAAAAATGATTCTAGGTAGAAGCAACGCAATACAGTGGATCATCCGCAGCACGTATAACTGATACATGAACTAAAAGTAAGATACTTTCAACAATCAAAGAATTAGTATTTTTAATTTGATCGCTTGTAAAACTTCGATTAAGTACAACACATCCAAGCGTGGAAATACAAGCACTAATCGATATCGCTGACGAAGAACGTCGATTTGCTAGAATTCGCAGAGCCGGGGCGAGTAAGTACGAAGAAACGAAGAAGAGAAAATGCTGACAGAAAGAGAAACTGCTTGATAAAGGAAGAAAAAGGCCCGAGCAGAAGTGGAGTGGAGTAGCAGGACGGAAAGGCCATTTCTGCGAGAGCCAATTACGATCCGACTTGGCGTGTAAAGGGCAATCCTATTTGCATAACGCGTCGCGCGAGTTACCGCCACGAGAGCACGATATCTCCATTACACGCGTCCTCCGTTTCGTCCTTTTTTCCACGCTCTTCCTCTTTTACTTTCTTCCTCGGCTGCCGTAGATCAAGTCCCGCTGAGTTTTTCGACTCACCGATTATTTATTGAAACCGGTGAGTCCAGAGTGGACTACATAGGAGTATTCGGTTGAACGGAAACGTTCGACGAGGACCTTTTACACGTTTCTAGCTACTTCGAGATTTGAACAATTTAATCGATTACACGTTTCTATCGGGTGGCAGACAGGCGTTCTTTTACATAACGTTGATGACCTTTCGTAGTTATTGCGACAATGGCAAATGTTAGTTGGGATTGCAAATAAACTGGATATTACCGTTGCTGTCAAAAAGTACTATGTGTTTCTTTTTTTTTATCTTTTATTCTTGGAGCTTTCTTTTGTTTGGTAACATATAAGCTATTATGGTAAAAGTTTCCTAACTGATCGAAACTCAAGACCTCGCGCATACAGATACACGGAGATAACGTTTCTGTTGGATTATACAAAGCGGTAATATTCAGTTTCGTTCGGTTCGAAAACTGGAAACGAGGAATTAGAAATTACTTATTTGTAGTGCTATATAAAAATAAAAAGAACTATCGCCAGTGATCATGAGAATATTTAGTGGCTTCAAAAAATTCTGAACATACCCACATTTTTTAACGAGGCGGTTTTTCGCGAGGTTCTACATTTTGTTTCTACGATACCAAATTTTTACAGTTACATAGAAGTACTGTTACGTGATAAAAAATTTAATATAGTTGGATCTAATCAATCAAAATCCTGATCACAACAGGTAAACGTCAAAATAACCAGACGAAAAGAAAGGAGTCAAATACCTATTTCAGTTCCTAAAAGACAAACATTTTCAAATTAATTTAATTGCACGACATTGTAAATATTGGATGCATCTATAATTATTCAGTTACATTCCAATCTAACATAGTATTGTTTATACCTACGTAATGCAATTGTAAATGCTAGTAAACCTTAGAGATAGATGCAATGTACAGAAATAAAAAAATACAGCTACATTCGACTATTTTTGATAGCTACTGTAGTTATTATTATAGCGCTATTAGAACGATAAAGTAAGAGAAAATAGCAACCGATTAATTAAAATACAAGAGAATGTATTGTAGTATTGTTGTAGTATTTAACCAAATATTATTTTCTATTTATACTCCTTATCTATAGCATCGTCAGTAATAACAACTGTATGCAGTTGATTTGACATTAAAACTTTGAAATAAATGTAAAAAAGAAGTAAATCGTTCCGAAGAATTCTATACGTTCGATCATTAATTTTTTTACGTCAATCATTTTGTTTAACAAAGTTTTGTTTACAGATAGCGACAAACGGAACTCTCGCTCTAGTCGTCTTCTTTTTCGGACTCTCAGGCCCGTTCTTCGCGACGGGAGGTCATCAAGGACCCCATTTCTTATGACGTCATTTATTCTCGATCCTCGATCCATACGAGTCCTATACGAGCGAGCGATGCTCGCGTGTAGATGCCTGCTAATTGCAAACAGATTTATTGGCCCAGGGATTCTCTTGGAATTTAATGCGATTCCTCGTACTCGACAACGAATGATCAGCAATCGTTTCAGCGAACCGCTTTTTTCTTACCGGATTACTTTTCCGCCTCTCTTTGAAAATAGTCTATATACTATTTAAAAAACTTGTTTACAGAATTTTTATATCAATAACGATGTTTTGTCTCAAATATTTTAATTAATCCTTTATAACGTCGTGTAACTTAAAAATTGTATTCCTATGTTATTAATATTTTCTGTTTATTTGTACGTTCATCTGTGCACTGTTGTATTCTATCATTATTCCATTAATATTGTCACTAACCAATTCATCTTTTGCAACTATGAACAACCACTTTATAATATGGCATTCCTACAACATAGTTTCCTTTTAATACAGTTTAAGAATTGGGGAAATCTCTGTATAATACGTCACGTGATGAGAATTTTTAAGCGCAACTATAATAATTCGATATCTTTCATTGGAACAAGTATGTGTGATATATCAGATTTGTATACAGAATTTTTTATTTATTTTATTCGTCGAGTATTAAATATGTGTATTTTAAGACTTCCACGGTTTTTCTTTTCTTTTTCCTTTCTTTTTTTTTGTTATACATAAGTAGACTGTGTATCATGTAATATTAATATGTAATACTTTTCATCAATTATTGGTTGTCTTAATAAACATATTTGTCTTAATTGTAAAAAGAAAATAGTACAGTTTCGTTATTTTTTTAGAACCTAACCATGGGTTCTACTTCTTTGCACTACTTCTTTGTGTCGTGTAATATAGCATTTTTTAGGAAGTTAACCATGGTATTATACAAAACTTACGATTATTAGTTTTTATTTTTCCTATCAGAATGAACTGTAATCAATTGAAATTTTGTTTCTTCTTAGTAATGAAAACTCTGGTTGTTAATTTGAAAATACTGTTCGTTTAATGAATACGTTTCTGTCACATAAAAAGATATTTACTTATACTTTTTGCACTGCAAAATACAGTGCATAAAGTATTACTATTATAAAAACAACACTTAGTTGTTAACACTGGTCTTGTAGGTATATATGACGAAAAAATAGGAATTGAAGGTTAAGATCGCAACAATGAGGTATATTGCATTGAATTAAAAAAATGTACAAAAAATATAAAACAAGATTTACTTATTTATAAATAGTTATTTTACTTTTTCTTGATCACTCAGCTTCGGCTACAAGTATTTCTAATAACATAATACAATGTGTACGCATAATGTCTATAAAAACGTGGTCATTATAGTTGTGCAAAATCACTTGTTTGATATGTCAACATTTTAAATAATTAATACTTTAAACAGACGTAATTGTTTAAATAAAACGTAAACACGAGAATTTGTAGCAAGTTTAACTTATTTTATTTTATTTACTATGCAGATATTTATAATATTTCTATGATTATTGTTAATTATCAAATATAAAATTTATAATTACATACGATTAATATTTTCTACTATTTCAACAGTGTTAATTAATTCAACAAATAATTAATTCATTACTTTTTTAAATAAAATTGAATGAAATGAAAATATCATTTAAATATTTATCATATTTTTGCCCACTAAATATATGAATATATTTCAAATACTGTACCAAATTAAATAAATAAAAGATTAATTGAATCTACAGGTATTACAATAAATATTGGAAAAAGGATTGAACGAAATCCCTGAGAAAAATGTAAGTACTTATAATTTGGATATAACAAAGTATCAATACTTTATCCGATTTTGAAAGAATTATTACAAGTTGACACGATGACATTGATCCCAATTTAAACCCTAATTACAAGTAAACCGTCTTATATATTGCAATCGGAAATGAGCTCCACATGCTTCAAATTGAAAGACAAATACGCTACATAAAAAAATAATAAATTATGTCTTTTTACAGAGTTACGGTTCTCTAAATTATAAGATTCAGAATATTAAAGCTACAAAAAGAGAATACTTGTGGATGATAGGAGAGCATAAATTAGTGGCAGCTATAAAGATTTTTTAAACATTAAAGGACATCTTCCTCTTAACCTCTTCACATTTTCCTGTTTGATTCTTAATTGACTCATCAAGTGAGTTTAGTTTAATTAATTCTAATCGTAAATCAGTTTTAATAGCAATACAGAAGATTTCTTATTGCATTTCTTTGTTTCTCGGTATGCAAAAGCATTGTAACCGTAATTATGGCAAACTGATCCTAACGTTTCTAAGCTTCTTGATACGTACATACACTTTCGCATAATTGCAACGACGTCACTTCCAGTAAACCCAATTATTATTTATTGTTATAAATGTATTGGAAATAGTTTTAAATTTCAAATTAATGATGACAAATGTTTGTTTATGTTACCTCATATTTTATAGTATATCACATCGTTTCACAAATTTCATTGTTCTCAATGTTTATGACGCAGCTGATCAATTATTCAATTTTATTTTGCGAAAAAATTCATAAGATAACGAAATCTATTGTTACAAGGTTTACAAAATCAGGTTGTAATACATTGAAAACTGAAATGTATGCTGTGTGGTAATACATTAATAGTAATACAATATATTGTCCTATTTACGTTACTTTAAGTTGTGTGTTTCAATGCCTTTCGGTAATTACGCAGAATAGGGGACGCCTTACCAATTTTGCTGACCTCGAAATGTATTGTGAAGGTCAACATTTTAGGTATTTTTTTTTTTTT
>SMSQ01023104.1:30343-117952 GCA_019453375.1 Ctenoplectra terminalis
GTGTCCTGACAATTAAATCACATTTTGAGGAATAAGATTAATAGATACAATTAGATGTATACAAAGTATTCTTACTTTCTATATTTGCACACACATCAGTGTATGGTGTGCAGTATAATTCTTGAAGAATTATTAAAAATATTGTGAAAATCTCGCATACTTAAAAATTCCGTTGCTTAATACAAAATAGGAAATTACTAAACTTGAATTCGACAAATAATGATAATTAAAAGATTCTATTTCTCTTCGAATTAAAAAAAATACATTCAAAAACTAGCAGAGTATTCCTGTTTTAACTATGGTATGAAATTGCAGCAATTGAAATGCTCGTAGAAGCAGGAAACAAGGGCTAGGGTATAGAGCGAGCAGGTAACGCGCTGATAATTGGGTTGTAATAAATTAATTCGCTCACAAAGCCCGCCGGACCAAAACAAGGAGCAGTGCAGCAACAGGGACACGAAGCTTCAATAGAGTCTGCTAGCATAAAACTTTAGTTTGCGTTGCTCTGGAAAGAAACTGCGGCCAAATGAGTAAGCTTACGAGCAACAGAGACGGACAGAAAGAACGTCGGAGAATGAAGGAGGAGAAGAGAGTAGGAGAAAGAAGGACGTAGAGAGAAGCAAAGAACCTCGTAGCCTCTATCTTCTTGAAGAGCCTCGTTGGTTCAGGCGAAGGCTGAAAGCTGAAAAGACGTCGAGCGCGGCACGGGTCTCCTTCATCAGGGATATAAGGTTACTTGTGGGAAAGATGCCTACGTTTTATTATGGCTTGTTTTGAGCTCTACCAACTCTTTGGTACTATAATTACGCGGTTATTGATAAGTCGATCAGGTTACCGTCGTGCGAACCTCTCTTCTAACGCGTACAATGTTCCCTCTAAGCGTTCCTTGCTTCATCGCCAGAACAATGAGAGGCAGGACGACGTCCTCCAGCCGGATGATCGTCGCTGGATACCTCTCTACTTCTTCATTTTTCCTTTTTTTTCCGCTTTTCGGCTCAACTGCGCTTCGTAAGAATTTTATTCGTAAAGACTTCCTTCACGAGGACTCGTAACACTGCTACTACATTTTTCACATCTTATTTCTACTCATATGATATACTGTTTTAACATGTCCGGACACTGTTCATGTTTATCGGAATGTAATTTAATTAGGAAGTTACAAATGTTTTTCAAAAACCAATATGCAATAGTAACATTGTCGTTAACAGGTGTCAGCTCTTACGATTTGTTGCTTGAAAAATTCTCCGTCTTTTCTATCTTATCTGAGTTCCAAGAATTTCGAATTACGAGAAAAGTACAATGTTTCGAATTTTCGAAAGTTAAAATTTTCTCGAGATTTGAGGGGTTTTAAGATTTCGACGTTTCGAGGAACTCGTCTCTAATCTTATTGCAATGCCAATTTTTATCAGTATGAATATATGTACATCAACACCAATAAATTGTTATCGTTATAAACAAATTGAAACGAAAGTGTAACTGATCTTATAAACTATAAATGATCGAACTGCCGTTAGCGTGAAAAGAACATCATCATGCGGATAGAATCGGTTATCATGTTCGTCCATCTATGCAAGCTACCCAAAACGACTACTCATCTTATTCTTTCGATCTTCTATCGTGAACACTCAACCGTACCACGATCATAATAGAATTATTTCTTATGTTAGTTCATTTTCAACAGAATAAAACATAAGTACATAAGTACTTTTTTATCGATACAACATTTTTGTATAGTATTCGTATACCTATAGTTCGAGTTATTAATGCAGGTGTGCTAGATATTAATTCAAAGTTTACCTAGTTGATTCCCTGTTTTTCTGTACCTTTAGTGTATGTAGGTTGATGTAAAGGATATTGAGGTTGAAACGATTATGAATTAATAAATGAGTCAGGTGTTCGATTAAATGTAAGATAAATATAACAGTTTGCATAGATAATTTACCGTTTGACCCTCATCCGTCTCTTGTCAATTTTACACATCTTTCATAAATATAGGAAAGGGTATACTTTGCACATCTCTACGTTATTTGTGAATAATGCGAATAATCTTATGCTTGAACATATTTTTAATCAAGAAATTTACAAGTGTAATTATTTATCTCTTCATTATATTGAATATTTTATCATTGCGTTAATTCCATATCAAGAGACAAATTAGGTTGGAAAAACAAGGACGAACGAAGATTTAACGATAATTTATTATAGCCACAAAATACTTCTGAAACTTATTGCCAATCGTATTTGAAGGTAGTAACACATAATCGTGTAAATGTAACATAAGTTAAACACAAAAAAATTGAAAAATAATTTTTGTTAAGTTAATACTTTCAGTCTCTATTCTGTACATATTTAAAACTACATACAAACGCGTTCTCATTTTTGTATTTGAATTTTTTTATTTAAGATTGGAAAAAATTTGTCGTTAATATGCATAGCATTTTATTTCAATTTGATGTTATAGCTTCCTTTTTTCTAGAATTGAAAAACTTCTTTAAAAAAAAATGAAAACATAACTGAATCAAGGAAATCTGGAAGACTGTAAGAGAGATAAGATAATTGTAAAAACTTTTATTTTGTATTACACATTATATAAAATTTATCAAGAAAAATAACAATTTTTTAACAAAATAAGGATACATGAGAGCCTGTTCTTTTCAATTCAAATTACAGAGGTAATAACGCAGTTAAAATTTTATATTTTGCTTGCAGACGTTTCCACAGCGAAACGAAGAAAAGTTAACAAAATTGTAGTCCTATAGAAGTTTTCAAATCATAATGATTCGAGTTACCGAGGTTCAACTTGTAAAATTTTCATCTTTTCAATTTGTAATGGAAATTGTTTATTAAATATATAGAAATTACTTACAATAACATTATTTTCTTAATATTTAAGAAACAAAGATCAACAGAGAGACAGAGATTAAAATAAAAAATATTGGTTGCTAATAGAACAAGAAATGGTAACGAATAAGAACTTCGATAAAGTTATCCTAAGCGAGGGATCATCGTTTCACAAGAGCAGGTAGCGAATCCTTAAATAGATCTCTGTGTGCCTCTTTGTTCATCATTAATCAACGTCTACTCGTAAAATTGATCGAACAGAATCAATGTTTTGGCAGTTGGTTTCGCTTACAAATTGCGTTAATGACGTAACAACCTAATACTTAACATTGATCAAAATAAAATGAAATTATTAAAAGATCATTTCTTACGTATCAATTGTCGACTAACGTTTCGTATAAGTTTTGGTACTCAATATCATACAATTCCATGGTTGTGACTGGACACAAACACCAAACTATCAAAGCGATCAAGCAACCGGTTCGTAATTTCTCGTAAAAACTCTATAAATTATTAACGGCAGATTTTTTTAGTATTTTTTATGATTTTGTGTGAAATATATGGTTATAGATTTGTTTCTCTTGCGTTATGCATTTTTTCAAACATACATTATTGTGATTTCTTTGGTACAAATAGGTATATTTTAACACATTGCATGCGGGAAACGTACTTTTACGTTTTTTGCAATCTGCCACTGGAGCGCGGGTCACGTAAAAGTATGTATTTAGTAGATTTGTGCTGAAAAGCCGGTATCGTGTAAATACGATGGGCATTGTATGTATGGTGTTTTTTTTTTTTTTTTAACAATCATAGAGCATATATTTAAGTGTAAAATAAAAAAAGATTTGTTCAGAAGTCCGCGGCGAAATATACCCGCATGCAATGTGTTAATCGTTGGTGGTTTTAATATTAAAGATACTATTTTTTGCTAGGAAGGCATATATATTTTTTTTTGTATCGGATCTCTGCCTGAGTTATGAACTTCAGATGATTGTGAACACCAAAAAGGTGATAAGAAACGTCCAAGAGAGTCGAATGCGAACTTAATGTTTATATTAGTGGCGTCTCTCGCCAGAGATACATTTTCTGACACAGATAATCTTCGACTACAATATTCTTTCAATTGTTTTTGACGTAATAACAGCACTTTTCATTTAATTACTTATTTTATTATGCTTTCTGAAGTGGTAGGCTGCTAATTTAAGGCGGGTAAATATCTTCTTTCAGCTTTCCTCAAAGAAAAAAGAATCGAATAATGTCAGATCCAGTAAACGTGCAGGTTACAATGTTCACCCATTACATCTAATCCATTTATTAAAACTGTCTCATAATTTCGTCATAGTTTTGGTGTTTAAGATCAGTAAAAAATATCAGCAACGTAGAAAAAGATCGAGAAAATGACGATACAAAAGAAACTTTTCTTTCACGATATTCCTTCTTCAACATCGTTCAAATTGTGCCATACACAGCGCCGAAAGTCGTAAAAGTGAATTGTCAAGATGAAGAAACAGGGTTCCGTCCGCAGGCCGGTTTCCGGCAGTGGGCTCGAGACAAAACGGTTTCCAAACGAAAGGATCATCAGTCACTTCGCGGCCGATTTTGCTCCCGATAAATTCATAAACTCATGCCCGGTACATGTCGACAGAAAGATTGGAACTCAACGACGCCACCCGCTGTCTACCATCTATGAACACGATCTATGTCGTAGATTTTATGGTATCTGCATATGTACATACATATGTAAGTAGCAAGATCTTTAACAGAGAAAGTATTCTAGTACTTGTCACTGCTTTCTACCTGTTCGAACTTATTTATGAATCGTATCATAAAACGGTTTCGTAAATCTATGGAAACATGAATATTTAAAAATTTTTTAAAGAAAACCTTAATAAGATCCATATTAAGAAAATATGTATATTACATTTGCATTGAGAAAAGGTAATGTTATAGCCATAAAATGAACCAACCATTTACTAATTTCTTACGTTATACAGAATCTTAAAATATACTGTCATTTTTACATGTTGCTAAAGATTTTCTTCGATAAGAATTTTGTTTAAAACTTACGAGTGTCTGATAACTTATGGGCGAAAGTGCACTTGGTATAATCGTAATAAGTAAAAATATTCTAGAAATCAATATTCGCCTTAAAATTCTATAATCTGTATTAAAAATTGTACATTATACTATAATTATTTTCTAAAAACGTTCATGACTAATAATGAATTTACAATGGCAATACAAAATAATTATAACAATTAAAAAATTAGTTACGTACTGACTAATTTCTTTGATGTAATAATAGTCTTCTATAAATGTTTCTACACTTTTGAATAATAACGAAAAAAAAGAATTTCTGTAAAATGGCTTAAACATGGTATACAAAAATATAATTGAACATTTGCAGGAAATATATTGTAAAACAACGAACTAAATATACGTGATGAATAAATAATTAATTTAGTTTATTTATCATTAAATTTTTTTTTTAATTCATTGACGAAGTATTCATGAATTACATAATAAAATATATTGTTATTTATACCTTTATATTTAAATTGATAAGATAACAAATTTTTTATAAAAAAATATTCACCTGACATAAATATTAGTGCCTGTACGCTTCACCTGTATAGTAGATGTTTTTACAACAGCGCGTCTATACATTTCTTAAGGTGCATTCTATCCCAACCTTTCGAACTTAACACGTGCATTTAGAATAAAAAAAAGCGAGTTGCGAACGATCGGCGCCTTTGACACCTAGCTTCATAGAAGTTCGTTCAAGCAAAATCCCACTTTCAGGACACCGTTCCTTTTTCACCTCCTGGTCTTATGTACCGCAACTTTTCTCAATTTTACGACACCTACCATCTACGCACGATTGAACGTAAACCATTATACCTTCTGCAACGTAACTAAACATTGTTGCTCAATAATTAATCATTGAAAGTAATTAAGAAATTTCTAATTGTAATTAAAGTATTTGTTATAAGTAGAGTAGATTAAAATTTTTCCTTAAATACGTCAAAATATATGAGAATAATAGTTTAGTTACGTACACTTTTTCTGAGGTAATTATAGTAAATGTGAATTAAATATTGTCTATATAGCACACAAATATACACGTTAAAATATATTTTATTTCAATAAAAAAAGCTATAATCTCGATAAAAATAACAACAAGAACAAAGATTTCTGAAAAGTCGAAGTTAAATCATTTTCGTCTGTTGAAGACCATATAATACTAATACAAACCGTTCTCTTAATTTTGTTAAACTATTGTCAAAAACTGGGTAGGTACTGAATAGATGAAGACATTAAATGTGATATGTACGATATTCGTCTTGCAGTAAATATATAACAATTATAATCAAAACAAAAAATCAGTTAAAACAAATTTTTTATTATTACTGTTCAAAGTAAATGGGTATTAATTACAAATTTATAATAAAAAGTTAACTTTTTAAATGTTGACTATTATTTTTTCACTATCAAAAGAAAATGATTCGATTCGCTTCGGTCTACCTTACTACATGATTCGTTGTAACTGAAAGTTTCTTTATTCCTTCTGTATTATTTCGTTTTTCTCTTCTGTGCAGGTTACTAGCACTCTACGATATATACTCATTGAATTAGGATCATTTTAAATATTTTATGACTATGTCGCATGTTACCTGGAGGAAATTTATATTTTTACGAGTGGTTCTAATTCAATGAATAAACAGAGTACAATACAGGAAACTAATAAAAAAGAAATACCGATAATAAGTACAATTGTTATAATCTTATTAAAAATTTATATTTTTGTGAGTGGTTCCAATTCAGTGAGTGGATACCATAAAACATGTGACCGCTGATGATTTTATAGTTAACGCGACCACCTTAAAATAAATCTTAAATAAATAAATTATAAATATTACTAACCACTATATTTGTGAATTAAGCGAATAATTACATCGCCAAAAAGGTTTGAGACGTTTGACAATCGTGAGAGTGGATTTCACGGATTGGTAGGATCTGACACGGGTGGTAACATAGTGGTGGGTATCTTGTCAACATACTTTTCGTTCCAACTGTACGACAAGGAACTATCGCATGACCAACGAAGCGGGGGTGTCGTGTCGCATAATGTGCACGAGAGGGCATCCAAGGTGTCCAAAGGGGGTTGAAAAAGATGAAAGAAGCCGACTGAAAGATCCCACGACAGCTTTTGCTTTGACACACAATAGTTGCTCATGATTTCAGATCTTTCGTTGGATCGCCGAAAACTGTTGGCCACCTGCTGCTTTGCTTGTGACTTTATTTGCCAAGTCCTTCTTTATTATAATTCTTCCACTCTATCACAGCTCCTGACCATTGAATTAGGACCACTTGCAATTTTCAACATCTTTCGTCGCTGTAGTAAAACTGAAAGATCTGAACAAAATTTAATTACAAATTCTATTAACTATTAAAATTCTATTCACGTACATATTAATAATTTATACATAATTATACATAATGTTTTATTATTTATTATTATTATTTATTCTAAGAACAATGGAATTTCTATACGTAATACGTGGTTGAGGATGTTTGTGTTTGCAAGTGGGTGTTTATGCTGGCGTATCAATATACAATAATGTGATGGAGAATGACTGGACCTTACTTAAAATATTTGTTTACTCATCACCGATCACCATATTATTAGATTTAAAAGAAAAATTCTGGGCACTTGGAAAAATAATCAAAACATGAAAGACATAATAAAGCAGGGTATACAAAGTATGTAAAAGGTACATGCTATAATCAGCGCAAAGCGCGGAAATATAAAATATTAATATAAAATCTGTTATTAAATTATATTCAGACATTTCAATTTTATAAAAACATGTAAGATGTTCAAAATTGTGAGCAATCCTAATTCAATGGCTAACAGTTGCACTTTTCTTAAGTTTTATTTAATAATACAAAACTCAATATAAAAAAGTTTGATCAAATTGATAGAAGAATCGATCAAAGAAGCCTGTTAAAAAAAAAAATATGAAACATTTTCCATATTTTCGTTTATTGTAATTAATTGAATCCTTATTATTATTAAAATAAATTAGAAATATTCTCTTACATTTTACTCTAAATAATAATTTACTGAATAAATAGGTTACTTCTTTTCCTCTTTTTTGGACGTAAATATTCATTCAACGACTGTACTGATCATAATATTAAACGAAAGACTACTGTTTGCGTTCTCAGGGTTTTCTTGGCTTTGGCAGGTATACAAATTTTATAAATCAATGATTTTTTGAAAACTTTTCACATTGCCGCAGTGATTTAACTAAGTTGTTTACCTATTTGTCGGTTCAATTTCTTTCTTTCCGAAAAAAGAAAATTCAATAGATGACAATTATGGGAAAGAATAACGTTATTGGTTTTCAAGAAATGAACGGAACAAATATTTTGCGTATTCCTAAATTCATCCGGTTTCCCATGGATGTCACCGACTCTGTGTGAAAATAAACTTTAGTGAAAAGCTGTATAAGCTTTATAGGCTGAGAAAGCTTTCGAAAATAATTGATCCCTCTCAGTACTCGAATTATGCAAAATAACAGTAAATTCATTTTAAAAAATTGTTGAATTTTTTGATTAAAGAAACACATAATGATATCAGAAGTGATAAAATAGAATTAAAATATAATTAATGAAAATTGAAACCATAAAGAAAAATGACATTTCTCATAATTTTATTTAAGGTGAAAAATGCTACCATATTAATACATTTAGTGTATAAAATTCTTCTTCTTTTAACAAGAATAAGTTAAAGTAGCTGATTTAATAATAAAGAAAAAGTTGCATCGATAGTTGCATAACTTGAAGAATATAAACTTTAGAGGAAAGATATTTTACTTTAAAATTAAAGATTTACTTTAAAATACTAAATGTAGGCCTTATTAATTACTATTATTAATTATTATGTATAATTATAATTATTGTGGTTTTGGTAAAAATAGAAAGATAACGTTGATCTTGTATTTAATAAAAGCAAATTTGAAATTTCTTGAATTGTGATACTATCAATGCCAAGCACCGATATTTCAAGCTCATTGAAATCAATGAGGCGTTCCCTTTTCTATATAATTACCAACGTTTATTTTCAAAGAGCTATTGCTGAGAAACGTCGATGAACTTCATCAAATCAATACTAAAACCTTTATAACCTGCTGTTATGAACGCTCATTCATAAATTTTCCTCAAATTACTCTTCATTTCTGTGCCTAATCAAACATACTAGAGTTACGAACATAACATTACCGCTTCAAAGTTCTTCGAGGAATGCTTGAGTTGTCTACCTTAAATACAAGTGACCTCCGATACATCGACATATTTATCTGTTTTATCAACAGACATGGCCACTAGAACCAACGTACTCGGTCAACCGACAATACTCCGAGACAGGAGGCCATGGGTTTATGGGATTCACTGGCAGAGGCACAATAGCCCGAATGACTTGTCATAACTGTACTTACCTATGTAGTTAAGCTACGACTTACCGTCGACATCGAGTAGAACGCGTCAATTCGACTGTCCAATCGAACGAATCGATCGATGTAACATTGAATCTATGCTATGTAGTACATACGTATAGAGCGACTTTTCTAAGTAAAGACGGTAGAGTATCTCAGAAGTAATCGAAGCTATCAAGAAAATGTCCGTATAAAAGTTGTTTGGTGCGGTATAGACAGATAAATGGATGATTCTAATAAGGATTTATAGAATATTTTATCAAAATTGAATTAATACTAAGGATACATGTCCATTTAAAAGTTTCTTTACGATAATTGTTTTCAAAAGTATCCTCAATACTGTATACACTGATAAATTTGACTCTTGAAAGTAACTCGAGATAATTGTATTCTCAAACGGACCTAAAATGTGATTCGACAAACCTTGTCGAACGTTTTAATAGACACAGATTGCAGATATTCCGTCAGAACACGGTCTAATATTAAATACAAGAAGCACCTTAGATATCTGAAACAAGATAAAATGTTCTAAATTTTAGACCAAGCACAGTTTGGAAATAGGAGGTTTAAATATTACGAGCATTTCGTGGTTTAAGTTTGCTGAAATTTAGTTTATCTGTTAAAATTAAGGACCTTAAACATAAATTAAGGCTCTAAGGCACAGGAAGAATTCATCACAACTTACCTAATACAATTTAACTTAAAAACTACCTTTCTCCAAAATGTATTAAATATGTTTTAGACCGATATTCAAGCTTTCAATTCAGTTTTTTCATGAGTGCTACAGTGGAAAAGATTTCAAGATCGAATTAATTTTTTTAAACGTGACATTATATTTTTTTTCATAATGTGATAGTATTTATTAAGACGTGAAGCCATTTTACTTTATGGAAGTCTGTAAAATTGTGAAGAACCGAGTGGTCTGACATGTATTGGCAACGCGATCAAGTAAGATTTACCTGGTCAGAGGTGTACGATACGTATTGTCCTTACTCCGCGCTTCTGTACAATTTTATAGCCTTCCATAAAATGAAACGGCTTCATAAGATATACCTTCAAACTCGTCCCAACAAGTGCTACCGCATTATAAAAAAAAAAGATATTTATTTATTGTAAATAAGACAACATTCAATTAATGTACAAAAAGAAAAGTTTCGTTCAAACGGTGTGTCAATATTGAAATATACATGGAGAACTTGCATGATGTACACCATAGGAGTTTCACGAGAGTGTTTTTAACCCTCGCCCGGTAAATTCAGTCATTTTGACTCGACACTTTTCGACACTTAAATGTTTCAACTAAACAAACGTTATTGAGGAAACAATAATAAGCATAGTGTGAAATACCAAAAATTTTTATTTTATATGTCACAATCATACAATACATGCAATAATTTTATATGTAAACTCCTCTTCAATATAATATACATCATATGATACTATATAATGTTCAATAATAACTGTCCGTATTTATACATATATTATTATATCTATATTTATACTGTTTCGAACAAGAATTTTTTTCCCACCTCTACCAGAAACAAAATCTTTCTCATGGATCACATAGACTATGCATTCACGTGAAATACCTTCGTTAGGAGTGATATTTTTAAAGAATGCAAGAAAATTACTCTAACATTAAACGCGGATTACTTATTAAGGTAATTCTCACGTAAATCTCAAAAGAGTACTATCGAACTTGGAGCAAAACTAATTTGGAGTACAAAAATCTCTTGTGTAAAATCTGGAATCGACTTACCACGTTGTTATCGAAAAATTGTTAATAGAAATTAATGCATTTCAACACAGTGATATATGAAAGATTTTAAAAAAGAAGTTTTCAGTTTAATTATTATTTTTTTTTTTTCTCAAACAGGAAAACCATATTTAAGAACCGTACCAAAATTGACATAAAATTATATCGAAATATGATTTTCTGTAAAACTGTCCACAAAGTTGTTCCTTAAATACTAATGAAAAATAAATTTACTTGCAAGTTTTTCAGCAGTTACGCCGAGTAACCGACGTGACAATGTCGCATAATAGATATGTTTAGACATTTGAATATTTTTCACTTTATAATTTACGTTAAACTAAACGCTATGAATAGCAACGTTGCCGAATCTACTGTTTTCAATTAACTATGCTAGTCAATTTAATAGTCTATTTTCGTATTGCAATTATTTATATAAACATTTAACTTTTTGAAATAAATATAAATGATGTTAAAAATTATTATTATTTCCATAATATCATACAACTTTTATATTTATCGTTTATCAACGAATTCCACCTTGACTAACATACCTTAAACATGAAGAACTACCTTAAACATAACCGCATGCATTGTTGAACTGAACGGACCGACAAATAAGCAAAGAATCGTGAAACAGCTGATGACATCAAATGATGTCACGCGCACCACAGTAACGTAAACAATTTCTTCAATTAACATGATTCACAGCGAATGTGTTGCCATTTGAATATTTTGCCAATAAATAATGATGGTAGAAATATGACAAAAAAGTATTTGAAAATTTAGTACTGCAAGGGAAGTGGGACTTCTGTATAAAAGTGAACTAGTCAAAATGCAATAGCTCATCGCTGAAAAAGAGACTGCATCGTTCCACCAATGTGTACAATGACTTTTTTGGTTCAGGAATTAGAAAGAAAAAATCGTCCCAATCGAAATGACTGGTTACGAAGTAGAAGAAGAAACATGTAATGCATACCAACCGCGACGATGCATTAAGTCCGAGCATTGTGCATCCTGAACAGGTTTCATCTGACAGTTTTATTGGAGCGTGAGCGTGTATCACGCGTGTAATGGAGGTATTGTAACGGCCCATGAAGGAATAATGCTCCTCAAAGTCTACGTGACGCAACGTCCTCTTTGAGGATTCCTCTCGTTTGGTTTCGTTTCGTTTCGTTTCGTTATACTCGGCTCGTTTTCACTTGGTCCGGTTACTACGTTGATCGGCAACCTCCACGTGCGAGCGGCCACAAAGAATGATGCGGGTGTCTGTCCTGTCTGATAATTCCATTAGCCTGATGTCGCTGACGCTGGTAGAGCAGATTGATTCGATATCGAGACGGTATCTCTTCGGGATGAACGAGAAGAATCACGCGCTCGGACTAGGAAGATCCATCACAAAGAAGCATGCTTCAAGCTTTTAATATTTTAATTCCAAGTGTTGGAACTGTTATTCTTTAACATTTGAAGGTAGATCGTTGTGTTCGAAGCGGTGAAAATATTTAGGGACAGGAAAATTTTTAACAATAAGTCCTTGGTAATGTATTTAAAATTTTACTTAACGCACATAACCTTATTCGTTGCTATTACTTTATTTAATTATTAGCACTGGGAAAAAAAAATACTAAACTCTACTATACATTCACATATTTTGTCAAACTCAATAGCACAAATTTTTAAGCGTAGATTAAACTGTATTAGATTTTTCACGTTGGTACTTATCGGTTTTAGATCGTAAAGTTTACTCCACTGGTATAATAGAAGATCGCCCTCCGATTTATTGATCTTAATAAAATACCATAGATGATTAAATCGTTTATTCATAATGTTTACAAAAAAATATTTTCTAATTATCTTTTTATTAATTAACGCATCTCATTGACTATACTCTTTGAATATCGCCACCATCTTTTATATCTTACAGTATACTGTTCTTTTTTTTTGTTTTTGTTTTTTAATCGATTGAAATTGATCGCCACAAAAACATTAGCAAACGACATTAGCGAAGCAAACTAGCAACTAGAAAAAGAATCAAAACAAAAAGAGAAGAATGAAAACAATGTATTTTCAACGCTTCGAACGAACTCGTTAGAGGATAGAAGAATGTAGAGAATCGTGAAGAAGTACGATTTTCCAGGTCGCGTTGTCGTTTAAAACACCCGTCACCGCAGAAAACAACAAATTTCTCCTCTTTGTCACGTCGGCGGAACGAGTTGAAGGTTTTGTCCGTGAAGAATGTCCATGTCCACGACTTGCCGTGAAAGGATAATCCGTCAGCGGGTCTCCTCATCCAGCGAAGAAGCTAAACGCGAGCATATAGGAGGCAATGCTCTCCCTTTTCCTCTAGCACGTTCTTTTACGCCGCCTCCATTTTAATCCTCCGTGTGATTGCATGCCCGATACCAGCTGAAACGCTCACGTGGAAGGAAGGACGAGCGGCGTGTATGAGAGCCTGACAGACCGTAAACCCTTTACCAGCTGCGGGGGGTTCTTCGTCTCCTTCTTCTTTTCCTTCTCTCTTTCATCCTGCTTCTACCTGTTCTTCTTCTTCTTCTTCCTCTGAGTAAACTATGCCTTCCCTCCTTTCCGCTTCATCTTCTCCTACACTCTTCTCTTCTCTTCCGATCATCTTTACTCTCTGTCGTTTCTTTCGCTCTTTTCTTCATTTCTGTTTACGTTCGATATTATTTGTTTCACTTTTTCACTATGAATTTTTATTTATAGAAGGAACAAAATAAGTATCTTCTATAAAATATTGAAATATTCATGTAAGTCGAAAACATATGAAAGAAAATCCTGGTTCCAGTCATTTTTATCATTTTTGCTTTTTTCTTTCTCGTTATTTTAGTACTAGTCTTAGAACTTTGGTGTTTAATGACTTTACTTTTTTTTTCACATTGAAATAGATATTAAGATGATATATACACAAAATAAAAAAATTCGTTGATACAGCTGCCAATGAGATTTGTAAGTAAATAAGATGGAAGCTTCACAGGTTCTAGTGTTAAGGACATCCGTAAAATATTCGTGGTTAATATTGGAATGACGAGTTCGTAATGTTTCATACCACTTTTATAAGTTTTCAATGATTCTTTTTAAGGTATATCTTTTGTGATTTTTGGTAATATTGGACAAAAATTTGTTTTTCTTGCATCATATATTTTTTTTCAAATAACCTATCATTTTGATTTCTTCGATGTAAATAGGTATAATTTAATCGTCATAGGTTAATTTTGATCGACGGAACAGCAAAAAGTAAATCGGTCACATTTCTAAATGCGAGAAAAAGGGAGCGCGAGAGTGAGAGTGCGTGTGTTAAAGAGGTAAAAGGCGATCATTAGTTGGTTGTGACGAGACTTACTAATAGGCATCGAAGAAGAGATGTCGAGACTTCCTTGGACCTGGTTCGATGATACGACCTGGACCCTAGGCGGCTCCTTTGAAAGCCTCGATGCCTCTTCGTTCGCTTCACAGAGCCGAAAGCTGGCATTACGACAGATACACCTAACATCTCAGCGACTTATTACTTACACCATCTCTCGAATATTTATAATTCATCTTTCGAAGTCTGCCTCCTTCGAAACAGATCTTCCTTGACAGCGAACAAACGTTTCGTATTACCGATTAAAATAAAATGAAACTTTTAAAAAGTAAACTCCATTCTCTCACTGTTTCGCTTTCATGCAAATTCGAGAAACTTAGAAACTTCCTACTATTCTATTTCATTAACGATTACACATTTCCTTGGCTGATCGTGCCTTTTGGATTTTCTGAAGCTCCAAAATTCAAACTTTATTTTAATACATTGACGACTGCTGTCATGTATGTGTGATTTCGCTAGCCAGTAGTTATTATCGGTGTTACGCAAATGTAACTTCGAACTGCCAGTGATTAACATTAGAACTATCAAAGTGATCAAAATGACCGGTTTGTAATTTCTAACAGAAGTTGTATAAATTTACAACGGCACATTTTTGTGAATTTTCCATGATTTTTTTTTTTTTTTTAGTATGGATACAAAATCGTTACTTTTACGTCATGTATTTTTTTAAATAGGTTAGACCGAAACGAATCGGATCAAAATAAGAATTCAGTCAAAAGAAAGATTTTTAAGTTTAAAAAAGTTTTTTATTATTAATGTTTAAATTAAAAGGGTATTAATTACGAATTTATAATAAAAAGTTAGCTCTCTAAATTTTAACTATTATTNGTACATTGACGACTGCTGTCATGTATGTGTGATTTCGCTAGCCAGTAGTTATTATCGGTGTTACGCAAATGTAACATCGAACTGCCAGTGATTAACATTACAACTATCAAAGTGATCAAAATGACTGGTTTGTAATTTCTAACAGAAGTTGTATAAATTTACAACGGCACATTTTTGTGAATTTTCCATGATTTTATTTTTTTTTTTGAGTATGGATACAAAATCGTTACTTTTACGTCATGTATTTTTTTAAATAGGTTAGACCGAAACGAATCGGATCAAAATAAGAATTCAGTCAAAAGAAAGATTTTTAAGTTTAAAAAAGTTTTTTATTATTAATGTTTAAATTAAAAGGGTATTAATTACGAATTTATAATAAAAAGTTAGCTCTCTAAATTTTAACTATTATTTTTTCGTTATCAAACAGAATGTGATCCGATTCGCATCTATTCGCATATACGTATTATTTTTGTTTGCTCGGTACAAAGAAATCTACTATAATTTTTGGTAAGTCTAGTGTCAATCGGTATTATATAAAGTATAAATTATTTGAGATCGCGGATTTGATATGATTTCATATTCAGCTGTTAACGCATTTCAACTGTTTTTGGGTTTCTTCCTTCCAATTCTAATATCTTTCAATTGCCTTACTTTACTTATTGTTAGCTTGGAGTAATATTTTGCGGCTTTTGTTTGCCTTTTGTTGCCATAACTTGGATTAGGTAATTTAACCCTCTATAGCCCGAATTTTGTCTGCTTATCAGAGAAAAAATTGCGATTGATTACAGTTTTTCACTTAGATTTGAAAATTTTTAAACTAATAATTCTTATAGATAGATCATGGTGTCGCTACGATAATACAGTAATCAAATTTAATAGAACGGTGATAACTAGATAAAAGAAATTTTTCAAAATATAGATACATTAGTTTGTAACTTTTAATTCACACAAAGCCATAGAGTGTTAAAAAAAAAAGTAATGTTATGTTACAATTTTTTGAATAGTGGTGGCTTCAATGTTTCTCTCTCAATAAGCATATTATAATTACACTATGAGTATTGTGCGAAAAGTACAATGTGTTCTTAAACTTTGATTAAATCCTTACCTTGATAAAAATTTTATTCAAAACCAGCAAGTGTCCGGTGACTTATAGACGAGAGTCAGTTCATATTGATAAGAATTTAAAAGCTAGTGTTAAAAAAAAAAAATCGCTTTCTTTAAATCGACAATTGGAAAGGTACGAATATTTTTGTGACTCACTGCGCGTGTCCATTTTTTTTAAATGCATCCTGAGTGACAATGCTTTTAGTTTTAACGGATTTTCGTGGTTATCCAAAACTCTTGAGCTTAGAGGTATCGGTTTCGGACACGAGGGACCCTTTATTTCTTTAAAACGTTATCTTTCCGTGATCTGGGTGAGAAAGGCAGATACTTAAAAGATCCATCAAGAATCGAGCATATCAATGACAAAAACTAAACACATGTGCCGAGGAATCTCTGAAACAGACCCATCGTTTTGACAGATCTTTCCTCAGGATCATTACGCGACAGACTACTCATCTTTGTTTGCTCGGTCGTCTCCCAGAGGAGACCAAACTAGAAAAGAATTGCAGATTTTTGAAAATAATAGATGAACTGTTTACTCGAAACTCTACCGATATTATCAGTTACACTTCTTCTGGTTTTTCCAACTACCTACATTGTTATAAATTAGAATTCTGTTGTTTCTTGGTACAGAAAATAAATAATACTATTCACAAATAAATTGTGCATAATATTTTGACAAGCTTCAAAAAATATTTTTAATTATTGAAACTTAGTAAATAAATAAATTAGGTTTTGTCAAACTTTTGTTAAAAATAATCTAAGAAATAATTTATATATGTTTTAGCATAGGCTTCCTGATTTATTTAATACACTAAGCAGATACAAAATTAATATACAATAATATTACAGTTTATTATTATATAAGAATTAGATAGTAAATAAAAATTGATTTTATATTTTAGGGTGAATTTATTTTTTTAAACGATAAGTGTTTAGTTTGTGGAACAGATGCATGAATTTTACGAATTTGTCTAAATTTCTTACATAATTTATAATTACAAATGATATTATAGTTATAATATTTATATAATATCAACTGAATAACCGCAACCTTAAGTTTGTTTCTTAAGTTATTGTTATATGTCGTCAAAAGCTTGTAAAAAATCGTTATAAAACTATAGTTAATTTGACAGTTTGTAAAGCAGATACAATTCTTGTATTAGCTATTTTAATCGCCCACTAATAGTACAATATTATTTGCATAAAACATATTATAATTTTTCTCAATTGATTATAGAATAATTGAAACTTCTTGAACAGCTAAAATATTTTTGAAAATGGTCCAACGATATAATTATTTTAGTTAAGGTTCCATAAAAGATATCAGAAAATTATATCTTTATCTTTTTATTATTTATTATTAATTTTCTACACATGTGAGGTTTTATTTTTTAACAATATATTATTATGATATAAATATAATTTAATAAGTGGGAACACAATTTGTAATATTTAATTATAATAATAAATTTTACTTACATTTTCCACTGGATCTATAAAATTATTTAATAAACAAAATATTCAGTGTCTGGCTTGTGTTCTGTTATTTCACTTTATTTTCTCGCGACAAATCGTTCGATTGCAGCACCATTTTCAGTCTACCCTACATAACAATGGTGTTTATCCTCGGTAAATTTTCTTTCGCTGTCAAGTCGTGAATCGCAGAAAAATGTTCCACCGACAAAATCTCTATTAAAAGCTAAGCATTACTTGATCCTCTTTCCAAATCCTTGAAAACTCTTTCACGATTCAAGTAGTGTTTTCGAAAATATAAGGAAAAATATTTATGGAATTTAAACGGTACAATGAACTGCCTACAGTCATTAGGAACGATTAGATTTTCAGCCCGATATTGTCCTACGGACATATTTGCATTATCGGATTTCCTTCAGAGCTCGTTCACCCTCGTTCTCTGTCCTTCTTTTTCGCGCACGCCTCTCTATCCGGCTCTTTTTGATTCTCCTCTTCTCCTAACCTCTTAGCTCGCGTGGCTGCCCATTTGAAGAAGGGTTGTCGGCCGGCTGGCCAAATATTTGTCGTAATTACCCCGAAAAAGGGGTTTTTCTTCCTCGGACTTCGAATAATCGCATCCCAACGTTCTCTGGTGCACAAGCGGATTTTCCTCTTTCGACCATGAGATGCTGTTATAACAGGCTTTTTTCCTGTTGAACCGGAAGCAGCTTGCTCTTGCTACTGTTGCTGAGCTACTGATTTTTAAGATACAAGAATGCGCTGCCATACTCGACCACTTGGAATAATAACGTTATAGGTATATTGTACACTTTCGAAGCGTCTACGTTATACAAAGTTCGCCTGACCTTAATTTGCAAGGGATCGAATATTGATACTGCCAAATCTTCTTTTGCGTTTCGTATGAAATTTCAATTTTTATAAAAATAAGAAGAGGTTGAAATTTAATAATATTAAACAGCACAATCAGCGTTCGTTTTTTCCACAATACTGCTCGTACCTCGTTCATTACATATCAGTACGTGTAACATTACGCGACAAAGTATTTATTTATAAAAAATATGCAGTGAGTTTAAATGTAGTATTTGCTTTTAAATATTACTCACAGCATGAGTTTGACAACTAATCTCAAACTGATTTACCTTCTGTATAGAAAATGATTGAAGCAAGGAATAATTAAAACTTTTTGGTAAGAACATAATACCAATTCTTGTATGTTTTTTTTCTGCAAACTTCTTTGGAGTTTTCTTTCTCATTTATGAAATATATTGTATTTATATATTGTAATTTATGAAAATTTGTTTAAAATATAAAGACAAATTTTGAAAAATGATATCAAAATACATATTTTCAAAATTTGATATGCAAAACAATTGGTAGTTAATTTTCACTTGAATATCCCCTCTCAATAGAGGGAATAGGAGGGGTGAAATTTGCATCTTATCAATGCGTTGTATCTTTTATAATTCATATGACATATTTTCTGAACAAAATTAGTAGGGTGTGATGTATTCCTCTCTAATCGCACAATTCGTTGTGCTATATTACCATGTTGTTCGCAAAAGAGCAATTATCTAGGCACATCTGTTGGTAGTCTCATGAAAAACACCGTGTGGCTCACGTGCCAAGCGATACAAAAATTATTATTAACACCCCTGTATGGTTCGCAATAATTATCGATCTACCTGGACGATTGTCATTTATGCACACCTGTCGTAAAATGCTATCACATTAAAATATTCTGTCCAAAATTTTCCTACGTACAATGATATTACGATATCGATACGTATACAGCGGATCTTGTTTTAATTGTAACGCGTTTAGCTTTAATTATGTTAACCCTCTATAACAGGAATTTTGTATGTTTATCAGAAAAAAACCAAAGATAATAAGATCCGAGTTATTTAAAAAAATATTAAATTTATTTCGTATCGAACTTCTTTTAATAAAGATTCTGATTGTGTAATTACTATTTCTTATATACACTTTCTAAATAGTGTCTAAATATTAATGTTGACAAATAATCCATCAAAACTCTTTTTACATATCAAAAATGAAATCGCGTATACCGATACAGAAATGTACCGTAGGGCTCAAAAAAGTTAATTAGTTTCTCACCTTGATTTGAAAACGTTTGAATCAATAATAACTATAAATGGATTATTTGGTATCACTGCGGTAGTATCGTAACGAGATTTAATAGTACAGTGATAAATAAATAAAATAAATCTTTAAAAATATAGATACAAGAGTATGCAACTCCTAAGTTATATGGCGATATAGAAGATAAGGACTAAAACTATAAAAGTAATTAAAATGACCAGTTCGTAGTTTCTCATAAAAATTCTATAAACCTTTAACGGTTATATTTTGGGAAATTTTTTGTTGATAATGCGAATAAAGGTTCATTGTCCTTGCATTGTATATTTTTACAAATACCTATCATTTTTATTTCTTCAGTACAAATAGTTATCTTACAAATAGTCGAAAGTTTTAACTTTAATACAGTTTCAAATAATATACAAGTTAATTCAGAAATATGACGAAATCCCTAACAAATACATTCCAATTATTCTTTTTAATTGAATTGCAAAAGGAATATAATATTTGTTTGAGATATTTGCTTGTCGAACGCCATCGTGCTTCCTATTGTTTTTTCAGATTATCTCGTTACCAACGTGAAACTATATAGTGTTTTGTTAAGATTGGCACTTTGAAATTCCAGAATGGCGGAAAAAAAATTTTGATTTAAAACAGAGTTATAGTTAATCTTTTGCCTCCCTATTTTTACAGTAGCTATACATATGTGTCTAAATATATATGTCAACATTAGTTATTTGCTGCTTAACACTCCAACTCATAATTATAAGGCAAGAGGTTAAAGCTATAGGTATCGAATTAATTTACACACGTAATAATTAATTTTGAAGTTGTAACAAGTGATATATGACAAAATTGTACCTGCATCTAATGAACTTTCAAAATTGATTTTGAAAACGAAATTTTAAACAAAAAAATGTTTTACGTAGAATTCTTTGCTGATTGTACCACCAGTTACATAGATGATACCACGTATATATACGTATGTACATAAACACGTAATAATTAATTTTGAAGTTGTAACAAGTGATATATGACAAAATTGTACCTGCATCTAATGAACTTTCAAAATTAATTTTGAAAACTAAATTTTAAACAAAAAAATGTTTTACGTAGAATTCTTTGCTGATTGTACCACCAGTTACACAGATGATACCACGTATATAGCATACGTATATACATAAATACGTAGTTGAAATACAATCAGTGAACGGGATTGGGGAGGCAGTGGATCGAAGAAAAGGACAGTGTCGAAGCAAGTGGGAACTCGCTGGTCGAGCAAAATCAACGCGATCGAAGGATGATCGAGGAGGACAGCTCTAACGGACGGTGGCATCTCAGTCATCGACTGCAATCCCACGACGACGGTCCGAAGCAAGGGTTGGCAGTTAAGATGGATCACCGCGCGGCACGGCGTGTGTCGTCAAAGCGGCTATCCCAAGTCCTGAGTCCCGAGCCAAGTTTGCCGGGTAACGAATAACTCTATACATCCCGGTTATTGTAATTTTATTCGGTTCGAAACGTGCCTCGCCTCGTACTCTTCGTGTCTATTCCTCTTTGACGTTCAGTTCTCCTCGGATCGCGCTATGTTCTCCAAGTTCCTCCATTTACCGCTAACTGTCGCCTTTTATGAGTCGCCGATGCATGATGATCACTTTATTTAAGAACGCTCACAACCTACGCATCACTGTGATCTTTCTTTTCTTATTCTCCCCGGTCCGGTGGTGTTTTGTTTATTTGTAACAATGCCGAGGCGTTAACGTCATAAACGGTTTCTTTTTATTTTTGTTCTGCATATTTTCTTTTGTATGTATACAATATGTACATGTACATATACAATCGTTAAAAGTATATGTAAGTGAAAAAACAGTATACCTTTACTCAGATACGTCTTGTAATTCGTATACTTATAATGAAGTACGATTTCATATACAACTAATCTAAGCTGTGTTCTCGCTGAAACAATAACGAAGAATGCTTTTTTAAAAAGTCGCAGCTTGTTGCACAATGTTTCTCTAGATTTCTTCGTGTTTCCGTAGCCAAAAATAAAGTTGTCGCTTGTAGCCTGTTTCCATTCGTACCAGCAAAAATCAAAGAAAAATAGGAAACATGCAGCAATACGTCGCAATAGGAACAAACGTTCCTTCAGTCTGTACACTTTGTCGCCTGACTTGCAACGCATTGTTATTTAATTGTTATTATTATAGCTATAATATGGTAGAATATTGTGATACGATAAAATAAAATTTTGTGTATAAATGATTCAGTCAATATGAAATAATAATGATATTGAGGTTTTTAAGTGTAAAACTTTATGAAATTGTATTGTTATTTGGGAAGTTCTTTATACTGGAGTTACTTAATCGTTAACACATAAATTAAATGAAAGGCGAACTTTTAAATTGATAGAAAGATTACCGTAATTCAAGTAGTTTATCTCTACGAACTTTGTATTTAATTTTAATACACCGCTGGCAATTTTTTTTATTAAATAATTTCAATTTATAATTTATCGATTCCTCGAGAAGGTAATCAATATTATTTTCGGTCATTAATTTGTCATCGGTTAACATATTTTGGTAATATTTATATATCGTCGGCGAAAACTGACCAACTTGTCAAATATATCGGTATACGGATATTTATGAGTGGTAGTAGAGGTACATATTACTGTTCAATAACGAAATAATATGTTTATGAATAAAATAAACATTAATGGTATATTATACGTTTAGTAATGATAGTACTGATAAATATCTGAGTTTCGATCCTGTAATACGTCGTATGACTATTTAATTAACGTCACATTGTGGCTACCGGAAATTAGCTGTCGAATAGTTGTAATGGAGGTAAAGTGACACAAATTACGGTTATCAGAACAACAGAAGGGTAATTTAGACAGAAGAGGGTAACTGATAATATAGTCAACGTAACAGTTAGTAATTGATATAATGAGCGTTTCACACCCGAATCGCATTATCTATTCGATCAATGTATTTCGTAGAGTTGGTAGCAACGTGTGTCGGTGATCTTTGAACACGCAAATCTAGTGACCCTTCACTCCACTTTTCACCCTTCGAGGAATCCAACGCTGATATCTGAATTATAAATCATCATCTGTTCTTCTTTCATGCTGTTCCTCGACCCGCTTAATTGAAGAGTTGAAATGGTAAACGATATAGGTGCCAGAAGTGAAAACTTTTACTAGAAACAAAAAACGGATGTCTATTAATTTCAGAACTTATATCTTTATTATTTTAACATTATAGATTTTCCGCATTTATTACTTTTACAGATTTAGAGGGAATATAAATGGTAAATTATATATCGAATTAATTAAATTTGTTTATTATACTATATTTTTAGTATATTATTCAGCAAAGTTGGCACTTTGGATTTTAACTCAATTTTGTGATAGCTTTAACATCTAAAATGAATTATTATAAATTTATCATTTTTACCACCGTATTTCACATGGAATTCACATTTTTTTTCATTTTTATTAAAAAAATAATTTTTCAGTGTTTTTGGTTCTTACATCATTTACGTTTATACGTGTATTACTTATAATTTATAAGCGATGACAATAAGGGTTATCATTTTTATTGGAGATATATTCCTTGAAATTTCGAACTGATTCGAAATTCTCAAAAGTAGATTAAATCCAGAGAGAATTCAAATGAACAGAAATCTAGATTAGATATTCTTGTATATTGTTATATTTTTGTTTGTTTTTTTTCTTTTTTGTTTAACTATGGTTAATAAGATGTATGCAAAAATTTTGTTGAGACTTCAGTACGATGGGACCGAAGTATATATTTCTTGAACAATAGATTGACGTGTAAATTAAGTAATAGATACCGATGCTTCTATGACCGAGCATTATGTGACAGCGAACCAGAAAAATACCGTGTGACATCTTCACTGAACCAATTAAATGCCGCAGTCATTATTAGTAGTTAAATTGAATTAAATCAAGCTAATAAACGTTGCTGGACATCGTTCTTTTGATCTTCCGATGTTGGTTTTCCTCACGACAATTTATGTCGTTTAAGTAGACTCCTGTTTTTCTACTAAATTTCTTAAAAAGAAAAAAATAATTTCGTGTTAACCAATATACTTTTACTCCTTTTTGTTTCTTTAAAAAACGGTATAGTATCTGAATAAAAAAATTCTTTAAATTATAAGAGAGCATATAAACTGATAGAAGATAACTGTGCAAATACATATTACTCTGTATGCGTGTACATGTGTTGCATATAAATGATCGTAGGAACAGATGATTATTTAATACCAAATATTATTTATTATCGGATAATTATTATTGGACGATTCCGGATTCAATGAAATTTAATACTGCCAGCAATAAAAAAACTCAGAAAATAGTGATAACTGTATACTGATTTTGTACCGCAGCGAGAGCGTGTTTGTTTAAATTTCTCTTACGTATAATCACATTTGTTCTTAAGATAATGAACACATAGTACTAATAACGCGTTAAACGCGGAGCTAATTTTGTTTTGCTTTTTACTTAGACGACGCTTCCTGTAACGAATACTATGAGATGAAGCAAACAAAAGAAAGAAAAATAGTTAGGAGTTGTACCAAGAAAGTCGACCTTTTGTAATAGTTGTACAGAAAAACTTCAGTTTTGTTTAAAACGTTTCGATATAATCCATTAAAGAAAAGTAAACATACTTTTTAATATTATATGAATTATAAAGTATTATTTTCTAAATTCGATAGTGGGTCGGTCCCCAGGGACAAACAGCGTTCAAAGTATTGACAAATAACTTTACATGGTCGTGAATGATCTTATGAAATCTTATGAAATCGTGAATGAACTCTTTTACATAAGAATAATAAGAAAAATTCATTACAAAGAAACTCTACAGATATAACCACCAATCACATGTGTTAACACAAACATTTGCTTGTTACTCAATTTTATGTCATCTTCATCTCCAAACTCTTTCTTATCCTACGTCATCGTCAAAGGTTGACTAGACTTCGGAATGGGAAAATCAATGAATGCCTGTTGGGGTGCATTGAGAATTCGAACAGAGAGTGATTCGCATGATTTCGTTGGTTCTCCAGTTCGAAGAAAACGCGAGCGGAAATAGACATTTCGGCATGGCCCATTCGAGCGGTCGCAGAATCGATTAGGCAAGGAATAAAGGTAGGAATAAAGGGACGATTAGGCAGTACCCTGGTAGAGGACAGGGAGTCGGTTTTCGAGGGCATTCTGAATCGTTAGTGCAAGCCGCGTCCCGTGGAGTTTGATCAGCAGGAATCCAGTGCTATGCAACAAGTGGCCCCTGAGGCCAAGGGTTCCTTTCACTTCGAGCAAATTGTTCGTCTCGAAATTCTCTCCTCAATATTTCTCCCCGCGTTTACAGCGGCTTGCATCGAAAACTCTAAAACTACCCCGGTGCTATCTGAAAAATCGTAAAACTCCATTCGCTTCGAGCTGCTTTCGACATTTTCATACTGTGCAACTTTTTTACCGAACTTTATTACAGAATCGTTTAAAACAATTAATTTTAGAATAAACACAGATCAAATTTTGTACTATTGACAGTATTAAAATCGAAATATTTAAATTAGAAATTCGTCTGGTTTTAAAATGAGATATTGGAATATTTGGTTCGACGGATTTTATAAACTTGTAAAACTTGATTAACAAGTAAGGGTAATATTTAGAGTCCGGTATATTTTTTTTATGTGTAAACGTGTACCTATACTGTAATGCACGGTTAAATTCCACTAAAATCTGTACGACTAAATTCCAATAACTCATCCCCACTTTTTTCCCACTACATACTCATTGTCAGTAATACCTCGAGCTCGGCAAAGTCTTATATCTTATCTCAATCGTTTGCTATATCTATTCTTCTAAATACTTTGTCGAGCCGTGTTCGAACCAATTTCTCGAAAAAAGACGCTACTTTACACGCAAAAATTCCAGTGCTGACTGCTGAACTTTGTGGAATTTAACAGCGCATTACTACATCTATTAACATCATTTCTGTGATGCATACATTATATAGAGGCGCAGGGATTACATTGGCAATTTAGTAACTTAAATAACCAAGATTTATTTCAAACTGTTAGATACCATAAGAAAAATTCAAAAATTATTAACAAAACATGTTAATATTCAAATAAATGTATTGTTTATACAAATGATTCTTTGTAGTACGATTTTTACAACGCTCCCCTACATATTACTGAAATTGTAAGAAAATCGTGTTCATTGCAAAGTTAAAATACCTTTAAACGAATTATTTAATAATCCTCTTGCTTACGATTAATGCGATCGTACAAAGATCAATAGGAATCAGTAACAAATTGTAATGCAATAGTGACCGTGATTGCCTTGGTTATTCAATCAATTTAGATAAAGGCGCTCGAGGATGGTTAGTGACACAAGAAACGACTTTCTTGGCCCGAACCGACCCGACCTCGAGACGAAAAAGTCAAATGGTACGAGATCTGACCCTGTTGATCCATTCCCGTAATGAGAACCAACCTCCATTCATGATTCTCAAGCTGCTCCTAAACAAGTTTTCTCTCGGTTAGTTACTCGGGGAACAAATACCGAGATTAATTTACAAAGTACTGCTTATTTCTATCATTAGCGTCTCATGAGAACAGGTCAAACCTTTGTAAAGGGTGAACGATGAGCTAATGTTTCTCAATTAATTCACTATTTATTGAGGTAACATGTGTAATCTATATTCTTTTTTTTTTAGAATAAATATAAAATTGGAAAATAAGTAATGTATAAACGCTTTAACACTAGAACTACCAAACCAATCAAAATGACTGGTTCATAATTTCTTACAGAAATTTTATAAATTTACAATAATGAATTTTTAGGAATTTTCCGTAATTTTTTGTAAAAAAATTTGCACAAAGAATTGTTACCCTTATTATAGATATTTTTCGAAATACCTATCATTTTGATTTCATTGGTACAAATAACTTTACTTTAATCGCCGGTAGTTCTAGTGTTAAAATAAGTCTAGTGAACGCATTATTTATTGCATATTTCAAATTCAATATCGGTAGCAAAGCGAAATTTTCAGACATGTAATTGTAACACGAACTGTTAAAGATAAATAGAAAATTTTGTAACAAGCCATATTGTGACATTTATAAAAAATAAATAGTTAAATAAATTATCGTACATGTTCTTTATTTTCAGATTCATAGCCAAGAGAAAACTTTGATTTATTTTGCACACTACATAATCCATCCTCTCACTATATTCATTCTTCTATTCACATTTTCGCCTTTGTTCCCACCCTCTTAAACCTAACCTAAAATTTTTTAATTGACTTTCTTAATGCTTATTGTCTTTTGTTTTACCCTTTAAGTACCCTTCTATGTCTTACCATTCCACTCCTTTCTTTCCTCTTCGGTTTCAATTTCCTCGGTTATTCCTCCACCCTCTCATCCTTCTTACAATTTACTAAATTATATAAATTACACGAGAGCGAACAAATAACATTGTTCGTAAAAGTTTTTCGTTAAATGATTCTAGCAAATATTTTTAATACTTTTTATTATTCGAATTATAATCACATAAAAATTTTTTCAATAACTTTCAATAACTAAACAACAAAATTACTTTCTTTACAAGTAATTTATTACACTCCCATTATAATCTTTCCACACGATTATTCCCTAAATTATTCGTTATTTGGAAAAAATATTTCAATCGAATCTTACCGTGTTTCAAGGATGACATCTTATAACGAGCAAAGCTGTGTTCTAAGTATAAATACTGCCGAAATTTCAAGTAATCTTTAATTTTATAAACAAAACAAGAACAAAAAATTTATTTTTAAATTATGATCAAATTTCTTTTTTTCTTTCATCTATTTTTATTATAACTATTTTTATACGTATTTTTCTTCAGTTGGACATGTAACCTCACTTTGGTTCAAGTTTATTAACTTATGACATCTTGATCGTCCAAGGTCATTCGATATAATTTCAAATCTACCTTCGATGAATACTCCAAAAAATTTGTTTACTTTATGTGTTTGAGAGAACGACTTTGCACACACTAATTGATTTTGTCCCTAACGCGACAATTTTACTTCTGTGAACAGGTCTGCTTAACCTGAGTCTCGTTACATTTTTTTGAGTCGAAAATATTAAAACAAATTTTTAAAGTTGGATTATCATAAAAACAAATAGCTATCTCATTAACATAGGTTCAAGAAGCATTTGTTACGACACTCGGTTATTTTTATTTTTTAAAAACTATTTTACTTAATCCTTGTATTAATAACAACAATTGTCGACATTGTTCCATGCAGTCTACTTTATCGTCTAATTTCAGTAGTTTTCTGATAATAAAATTCGAAACGAGAAACAAACACGGACAGGAAATATATCAAACAACGATCTGGTTAAATATTAAACTCTTTTACCAGAAAGATAAAATATTTTAAGTGAGAATACGCAGAAGGATACCCCCGCGTACACGGTTGACGTAAGGGTTGATGCGTAACCTACGAAAAATGAAAAATATATACATGTAGGATTGCAAAACGCGAGTCCAAAAGTGTCACACGCTATTTCGTATCCGTTCCATGGTCTCCCACCGACTGTCTAATTTCTTCCGCTCGCGTCCGCTCGATTCTTTTCCACCTTCTCCCGCTCGTCCGACCCTACAAACAAGTGGCTAATCTTTAATGTTATTAGAACAAATTTTCACGTAAAAATTTGCTGGCCATCCGGTGGAGGTAGATATTGAATAACCTTTGAAGACCAACGTGTCATAGGTTAATGAATTCGTCTCGGAGAGCGCTATACACTCACGAGAGATATTTGCGAAACGGAAAGCTCCAATTTGGATGAAACTTTACAGATTTATAATAATCCTTAGAGTCATGTTAAAGGAGCGGAAACAGTTCTGAATGTTGGTAATCAAAAATACATTTTGTAGAACATCCCGACAACTAGGGGGTGTAAAAATAAAATTTGGTTTCTAATGTTTGATTTTAAATGACGAATTCGGTGGCATGACAAAAAATTAACAAAAGATTCATTTGTTTAAATAATACATGAGAAAGTAACATTTTTTTGTTCATTTTCGTGGTAAAATGTTAACCAATTCTTGCGTGAATTTTTATTTGTAAACTATGTATCAAAATGACGTATAGCGGTCACAAGACTTTCCGTCAATAGACAGTATGATGGAAATTATTCAGCACCTTCAAAAAATTAACGCTTAGATGCGGTTTGTAATTAAACATCTGCTGGCTCTGAAAAGAACTGACATAGATGTGCGAAATTGCAATTTACTTGATTTTACTTGATTGCAACCATATTATTCAATCTATGGTCCTATGACCATAATAGTCGACATTGGACACACAGTACCTAGTGCCTAAACAGTCAAGGAACAATCTTACTCTGTTTATCATTCTGTACTTAAAACATTATAATATTTTATAACACGTTCTGCAATATGGGTTCGAAGTAACAATTTCTAACAGAATAGAAGTAAACTACGCGTAATGATCCTTGTTTGAAGAACAAACATGAAAAGTCTAGAATACACGTATCTCTTATTTTGGTGCGTAGTTTACAAATAAAAATTCACGCAAGACTTGGTTAACATTTTATCACAAAAATGAACCAAAAAATGTTAATTTTTTATATATTATTTAAACAAATGAATCTTTTGTCAATTATTTTTTTATATTACTGAGTTTGTTATTCAAAAGTACATAGTTTAAAAAAAAATTTTATTTCTACACCCGTTGAAATGTATTTGTGGCCGCCAACTTTAAGGATTATTTTCACCCCCTTAATATGAATTCGTGCAGCTGAAAAAAATATATGTCGTATATTTTCTGTTCCTTTACAAAGCTGTAAAGTTTCATCAAAATTGAAGTATTTCACTTTGCAAATGTTCCTTGTCAGCTAAAGAAAAATGTATAGTTGCGTTTCAAGGAAGAAAGGTCACTCTGAAAAATGAGAGGCGCCTATAATTGGAATAAAATTGTGCTTATCATAAGATGTACTCTTCAAAACAAAGTAAATTTCATTTGAAATATTGTTTTTGAATAATAAACAATGCAGGACATAACCGCGTGGAAACATTATAATGGACGTGTTGTACAAGGTGTCTCTAAAATAATCATGTATTTTGGTAAAATAAAGAAGAATCTAAATAATTGTTACATTGACATAGATGTATGCACATTTTTATGCAATTGGATAAAGTAGAAACTGATGGCCTACTTCTTTTAACCAGTTAAGTGTGTTTGACGACTAGATCCGTGATGGCAGATGATGTGGCAGAATTTTGTGTCATAACGGTTATATCCTTCATGCGTGAAACTTTGTTACAATTTGATATTTAAATTGTAATTTTGGCGAAAATTAAATTATATTCGTAAATTTTAATATTTTTAAAATGTTTAGAGGTCAAGACGAAATAAAACAAACAAATAAAAATGATAAATAATTTGAGTTGGATTCATAACTTCCTGAGAGCTAACTATAGCCGTCATCGCTTGATTATCGCGACACACACTGGTGCGTGCTTTGCAAACAGATCGCCACAGTTAACTGATTAAAGGAATCAGTGCACTGTAAATCTAACTGATATCTAAACTAAAAAAGTAGATTTGCTAAAGTAAATACATGTAGATTTATAATGTTATTATTAATATTTATAATACACATTGCGCAAGATCGAATCATCTCACCCAGAATTAACATAATAAAATTTTGTTATTACTTGCATAGTTTTTGAGAAAAATAATTTTAAATATAAAAAGAAGACCGATCGAGTACGATGTATAAGATATATTTTGTTTGTAGTCAAACTGTTAATTTAAATTATGTTAAATAATAATATTATTTAACATATCGGCTGGCGGACTAATTCTATATAACCCAGTGCCGGATTGAAATTCGTATTACTCGGTGCATTGCAATGTACGTACATAACATGTATATAACCACAAATAAAACTATCTAAACTGTTTTGATTACTGTACATCACTGTAATAACTATTATAAATGTAGCTGTTTACGCAAATACATGGTTTTACAAAATAGATAAAGAAATGGGGCTTATACAGTGCTTTCTTTTATTATTAGAAGATTATATAAATGTACCTTTTATTTTGCATATTTTTCATATTGCATATGTACCAGAGAATGCATATTTTGTGTATATTACATATTATTTGTATATTTCATGTACCTAAATTCGGTTAATTGACCACCATGTTCAAGAATTTGACTATAAAACAATTAAAAAATAAATGTTTCTTTTTAAATCGTTTATTATAAGTCGCACCAACCACTACGTTGAGATATTAGCGAAAAATATGTTAGAGAGAAATATGAGATATTAGTAGAAAAATATGTTTAAAGTTTACGAAAAAGCTTAGTATTTTCTAGAAATTTCCATAATTGCTGTATCTTAATTTGATTTGTGTTTTTCCGCATACAGCAGTTCATGTCACGATTCTTCCTNCCTTAAAATAAAATATTTTTCTTACAAAACAAAATCAGCACTTAAAGTTTCGAGAGTTTCGAAATCTTAAAAAGTTTCGGATTCGAGTTTCAAGAATTAAAAAATTAAGTTCCAATCCTTCCCTGACTTTTATTGTCGTAACAGTAAAAAGAAAATAACGTTATTTCCAATTTATTCTCACGGACATTAAAGGCAGCAAAGCAATCTCTATTGATATGAAATTTCGAAAGGTGCAATGCTAGTGGTACGGTATATGTAATGCAAATCGCCGTAAAAAAATATTTCTAATCGTTAGTCATCGAGAGGTACTTCAGTTTATGAGAGTCACGACACCGATACGTTTTCATCGATCGATTCTTTGGGGTCATTGATACCCAATCATCCGTTCATGATCGCCTTATTGTCGAAAAACAGNTGTGTTTTTCCGCATACAGCAGTTCATGTCACGATTCTTCCTTTCGTCTGAGAATATAGTGCAGGGGAGAATGAGGTAGTCGATGGATAGCGTAGTATTGCAAGTGTCACAGGTTGAGATGCCTACCTTATTCAGAATTGGTGTGGCCAATTCTGATACGGGATACTGCAATTTGTGATCTTATTAACAGCTTTCTCGTGTCTTTTTTTATTTTCCAAATCGCACACGCTTACATGTGGACTACCATATTTTAAATATATACATTTTGCATAAAATAATCACGACATACTAGATCTAGATGAGCATTTACAGTCGAATGGTAAAATTAAGGTATAAAAAGTTTCCCATTATTATTAATTATTTGTTTCAAACGCTTTTATTAATATTAGTATGTACCACTGCTCAATGTTGACCCCCCCCCCCCCCCCCCTNCGAAATTGTTTGCCTATCACTGTCATTATCAGTGAACCTTACACATAGGAACATATTGAAACAAATATTTATGTTGAAGAAATAATAAGTCCTAAACAATTGAAACAAAAGATTACGATAGAGCACCATCATCCGAATACCGTAATATTAGTATTCGAAATTTTTATTACTCGAATACCGTTTTCTAGCAATACCTTCTGTTGCAAATATATGTAGTGTTTATTATACGCGTAATATATATCTATTTATATTATATTTATTTTATATTTACTTTTCTGTGTTCATTTGAAGCTAATTCTGATTGCACAGTTGCGTATTTTTGTTAAAAAATTTATGTAATATAGCAATCGAAAGAATATAGCAGAGTTGGAGAACCTTTTTACGATTAGAGGCCACATTTAAATTAGGCAGTAATAAAGGAGGCCGCTATAATTCTTTTTATAATATTTATTTAATTCTATTGATTTTCAAATTGTTGCAATCTATGTAGTTAAATATTAATTAATACAAGAGCTAGCTTTTATGAAGGCCTCGCAAGGAATTCACGGAGACTGCATGCGGCCTCAAGGTCGTACGTTCCCCACCTACGGAATAAAGTATCCATAATTATTTTTAATAATTTGAGGTCCACTTCCGTAATATTACGTTGAACGAAAATATGATACTATTCACGTATTATCATGTATTAATATGGTATTTATTACCATAAATATAAAAATACAAGCTTCTTCTGACAAATAATTTTTTATATATCTTCATAAACATTTATGCAATAAGTAACGATAAAAGTGTTTTAGTTCGATACATTTTTTTCAAATTTAGCGAACTCTTAAAAGATTAAACAAACTGTCAAGATTCTTAATCTCCATTTAAATAAATGAATTTCCTTATCAGAAAACTGATTGTTCTATTATTCAAAAATTCCTTTATCTGATCACTAATGTCCCTCTATTAGTTCGAATTAGAGGAGACCGATGCTTACTGCACCATTGGTTTAGAAAAACTTGAAAGTCAAAACACGTTGCACTTCGTGATAGTGTAACACACAAAGCACAGCTTCCTTTATGAGAACGTGAACAATTTTATAAAATGATTCTTAAAAACTGTATACTATTTATTACTAGCACAAGGTGCTTAAAATTATTTTAAAAAATAAATGTATGCGACGATTATTAATTGAAAATGGGGTTAAACTCATTTAACTTAATTTTATCTTATTATAAATTCCTGTTCAAAGTTATTTTTCTCGGAAACTAGTCAAGCAATATACTTGATTTACTTCGGCCTTGCAAGCTCAGAAATAAACTCGATTTACATATTTTCTAGTTCTTACGCACACCTTCATCCTTCTTTGTTTTAATATACAGGTTACATCCAAACACTTTTATTTATCTACATTTCTGTTTCTGATGTTCATCCTAAACTTATTCTTAACCTTTAACCGCTACGGTGAAAAAATGTAGCATATACACTACGGCTCAAAATCATCCGGACACTTGCATATTTTTTACAGAATATAATTTATGATCTTGTTATTTAATTGCTATTATTACAGCTATTTGTTACAGAATATTATGATAAGATAAAAATGAATATCGTGAATAAATTACTGACCTAGTATGCAATACAAATGATATTAAATATAAGTGTCAAACCTTATGAAACTGTTTTTTTATTTGAAAAGTTCTTTATATTTGGGTTACTTAATATTTGCTGAGATATAGATTAAATAATGATGTTCTTCTACCATGGTCAATTCAAGCAGTGTCCTTTTACAAATCATGTATTTTATTTTAATACACTACAGGAAAATTTTTATTAACAGATAATTTCAGTTTACAATATGTCGATTCCTTAAAAAGGTAGTAAATATTGTTATTAATTTATATGTTTTAGTAACATTTGTGTACCATTACTAGAAATTAATCAGTGTCCGGATACTTACGAAAGGTAGTGTATGACAGGATCACAATTGATTTTGTATTTTTTTTTTAACGTATAAATAACACTATTTAACGGTTTTTCTTATTTTTACATATTTGCTAAAATACGTTTTACGTAGAAAAAGTAATAACAAACAATATGCTCCTTTCCAACTGCTTTATTCGGAATGGAATAAAAGGATACAAAATAGGAAGCAACAGATTGAAAACCTTTCTTTTTTTTTTTTTAATTAATTTCTTTGTCACGTGAATTTCAAGCTTTCTTCTTATTAAGATCTACTAATTCCTATTAAGAGCTATAACTTACCATTATTTATATCTTATTCAGATCTACTAATTCTTATTAAGAGCTACAATTTACTATTGATAACAAAACTAAAAGATCATGAAGGCATAACAGAGTTATGAATTGAACAAGATGAAGCAACCAACGCGTCTGATGACGATTAAAATTCGTCACGAACACCTTGAATTCCATACACACTTTGAAATTCTGCAGGGACTGTTTCTCCACAGAACGATTTCATTTGTTCAGTCACATGGAAACAAAAATATAATAAGAGGTCTGCTTGGAAAGGAGGAACGCGAAAGAAAGAGTTCAGCAAGCCGTATAGCGAAAGGCAAGTAAGAACGATTAGTTACAGACGACGTTCGACTTTCTTGTCTTTATTCGAACGACACATTCGTATGTAAATTCAGCTTAGACCGAGCTACAGCTTCGCTGATGACCGAAGAAATGTCATTCAGTCACGAACACCGACGGAGATTGATTTCTAAATTGTCGACGTTTCAAAATCTATTGTGACTTTCAATGACGAAGTACTAGAAAACACGCGATACAACAAAACTATTTTTTTCTTTTCTTTTAAATTAAAAATCACTTTTCTAGAATATAACACTTTTACGTGTTTTTCTAGTTTATTACTTCACATTTAAATTTGCAATATTTTAAACACTATCGACAAAACAGAGATAACGAAATAATCATAAACAGCACATTAGAAACATAGTCACGTATCGTTTCTGTATCTCTTTCAAAGTTCATAAGTGAATTATGAGTTTATCCTATACACATTATGTATGTATAAGTATTCTATAGACACTTTACAGAGTAGTTCTGTATAAACATTAAAGATAAGAAAATGTTTATTCTAAATAGATAATAAAATTAAGTATTGCATAAAAACGCAGAAATTTTTATTAAAAATAAACAATTTATTAAAGTCATTAGTTGATTTCATAGATGATAATTTAACTATTTTGATAAAAATATAAATAAATATTTTATTGAAACAAAAATAGTCAGAATCGATGTAAAAGTAGAAAAGCGTGTAATACATTATCACTTTACTTAAATATTCTTGTATCTATACAATAATACAGAAAAATATTATTCAGCAAGCAATTTTAAATACACACGAGATTCTTCTTTTC
Source organism: Ctenoplectra terminalis (assembly GCA_019453375.1). NCBI lineage: Eukaryota > Metazoa > Arthropoda > Insecta > Hymenoptera > Apidae > Ctenoplectra > Ctenoplectra terminalis. The sequence goes on from SMSQ01023104.1 coordinate 66,067, forward strand.
ACAATCTACACACTAGATAGTTCGACATGTGTAGTCGACAATCTCTCCACATAAATATATTACACTTATTTATATATACCGAGCACCGTGTGAATCAGTTGCTATACATATAGTAATAGCATAAATATTGATCGTATCATATTTTTGCTAATTCTAATAGTTTGACACTCTACAACTGGAATTTTATTTGCTTATCACAAACAAAAATTACAATTGACTACAGCATTTCATTTTGATTAGAAAATTTTTGAATCAATAATTTTTATAAATGGGTTGTCTGGTATCAGTATAAAATGCTATAAGTATAGTGATAAAAATAATTAGTACAGTCATAAGAAAATAAAATTAAATAAAAATATAACTCCTAAATCACATTGCGCTTTAGAGGATTAACAAAAGAATATTTTAAACGAAAGTTCACTGCTATTAAATGAAGAATCTGTTGATGAAAAAGAAACTTTTGAAAGTACCTTTCCTCCATAAAAACGTAATGACAACTCGTGTTCCATAATTAGCATTATATACTCTGCCTTTCACATTATTAAACTATACGAAAAGAATAAATTCGGTAATATAATATCATGCATTATTTTAATTATCTGATCTTCGAATAATTTTATTTATGCGTGAAATAAAATTCAGGAGTTGATGCACAACATCGACGCACTGCATTCGCACGGAAACATATTCACATATTTATTTACGTTCATTTGTTTCAGTCTGCACTTAGTTCAGAATTATAATAATATAAATATATTGTTACAAATTAATTAGAATTAAATTGGAATTGTAAATATATTATTTTATGCAATTCTTAGATGAGAACATAACCTTTTAAGAAAACGTTGCATCTGCGTTGCAGTTTAGTATTTGTATGAAAGATATTTAAACAATTTCTTGTTTTATAAGAAAAGAAATACATAAAAGCACTCTTACAATGAGTCCATTAACGTAGGAAATTTATAACTTTTTCCGCGTAGAATTCTCTTTTTGCGTACATTCCTGGTTCATCTAGTATATCGTATATTACGAGGAAGAAGAAGAAAAAGAAAAAGAAGAAGAAGAAGAAGAAGATGAAGAAGAAGAAGAAAGAACAGGACAAATTAATATATCCGCTTTTTAATCCCAATGTAGAGGTTAATTCCAGCGAAGGGAGACGAGTAAGCGAGATAACGTGGGGGCCACGCGACAGGAAGACAGTCGGTTCTGTCTGCCGAAAAACTCTCCACTCGTCCCTCTCTGTCCTCTTGGAGACTTCTCGAGGAGCTACGATAATCACGTAATAGCGCGAGCGATTAATCAATTAAAAACGACAAAAGTCACGACCCCCTCTAAATTCCGTACGCGTTACCACCAACCATCTTCGTCCCTTTTACAGCAAACGAGCATTAAGATTTTTTTTTACCGCAGTCAACTTGATTATTTCTTCTTTCCCAATAAAAACTTTATGCGCTCGTATCATCGCGTCGACGACAGCTCGTAATTCATTGAATATCAACAAGTTTCCCTTGAATAAGAAAAATCAAAAGGGTAGATTAAGACTTTAAATGTTATTATTAAATATAATTAATGGTTAGTAATTTTGTTTAAAAAAGAAAAACTTGCAGCCTAGAGAATATTATTACATTTGTAAATTTTAATTATTATTATTATTATATTCATTTTAATAAATCGTACATATTTACATAGCGAATCGTGTTTAAATACTTGTTTGATTTCTTCACGCGATATTTACGAGTATCTCTAGTCATTAGAGATGTGCAGGAATTTTTTCCGAGATTGTGACGGGTTCCCGAAAATTTCGGAATTTCTAAACATGCTTAGGATTTTCAATTATGACTGGATTCCCAAAAATGTTCGAGGTTCTCAAAAGTATTATGATTCCCCAAAATTTCGAGATTTCGAGGACTCGATTACCGTTATCATTCCCACTTTAACACCGCTCCTGGTGTGAGATTTCCGATATTTTAGGCGTTTTGAACAACTACATTATGAAATTTATTCATCGATCTCTGTTTTTACTTACATATTTAATTCATTAATATAAAGGTTGGAACAATGTAGCGGTAATCAACACATGTTCGGGAATTCCGATATTTTCAAGAATCCCGATACTTTAGAAAATCCCGATATAATCGAGAATCCCAATATTTTCAAGAATCGCGATACTTTCGGAAATCCCGATATAGTTGAGAATCTTGAAATTTTCGAGGACCAGACCCGACTCGACCCGATGTTTTCCCGACCTGTTCTGACCATCAAGTTTCTGACTAATTACCATTTTAGTTAATATGCAAGATGTCGTGTAACTGGTGATACAATAGAATAGAGACTGATTTTACGTGAAAAAATAAGTTTAAAATATAGAATAAAATTTTTTCAATTGAGACTTCTTTTTCGATAAAATTGATTTTAAAACTCTGCTCGATACACGTACACTCGACCATGACTGAACTCAATGCATTTCATTGTAGACTGTGTTTATTCGTGTTAATGAATGTTCTTAATATTTTACACAGTTTTAGAAAAGAATCATATCCGTATACCCTCTAAAAACTAAGCGCTTTATTCGACGAGTGTAAAAGTAAATTAAAATGTAGTAAAGCAATGATTTTTACAGTGAAGTCCGTTGATTTAACACTTGATCGAGTATACTTACGTGTACCGCGAAAGATTTTAAAGATGATTTTTTTAAAAACGATGACTCAAATGAAAAATTTGATTCTATATTTTCCATCAATCACATGACACTGTGTATTAGTTGGAACATGAGTTTGACAATTATAATTTGAGGTATAATTATTATTATATTATTCAAAGAGATACATTGTTATTCTTCCATTTCTTACTAATATTACCATTGAAAGCAAAATTATATTTATTTTTTTAATGCGTTATTACAATTTTAATATTTATCTGTTTCATTATATTGATTAATAGCACTAAAACATTAGTACTCAATTTTTGCATATTTAAAACAAGCTACAGTACCGTGTGCAACTTCAGACATTTTAAAACAAATTACATATTATTTAAGACTACAACTACCAAAGTGGTCAAAATAATCAATTCGTAAGATATTAAATTCGTAAGACAACCCGGATATTAAAACGGTTTCGAAAATAACTGTGTCAAATTGTTATATAAGTGTTTTTCAAATATTAGAAAAAAATATAAACGAAACGAAAAATTATACGATACTTTTTATTTATCACAATTCTTACAGGTATGAGCAAAAAATGTACAAGTCTCGTGCAACCAGTTTTTGTAAATGATGCAGGAAATCCGATTCACTTTAGGCCAACTTTTATCGCCACAATACTTATTGCAACCGCTACGAAAATTATCTGTATCACTGTTGACACTATCTGAGCTAAAATAAATAAGTTGGAACAATTATGCTAACACGGTATCTTACCTCAATGTATTTGGAAAAATGCCATGTTCGTTAAGTAGTTTAAATTGTACGCTAATCATTTGTTCAAAAGTCAGTTTCTTTTTTCTTATTATAACACAAAATATCAAGCAGCGGCAAAACTATTGACCGACGTTGCAGCATAATCTTCTTCAAAACATACTTACGTCGCGCGTTAAAACAAATACCAAGTGATCTTTACTAATTAACAAAATGGAAGAACTCGTAGATACAACTATACTAACATCTATCAGATGAACTCCACGTTACGGTTGCTTCGCATCTTTCCCTCAATTATCTTACATAAAATCAGTTTTATTAGGAATAAAACTTACAGAATTATTATACCAAACGCAAGAAACGCAGCTTATGAAACGCAACTGATTAGTTTGAACGTTTCATTGTCACATTAGGAAATTATATTCATCGAGGAAAACGTGGCAAAGAAAATTGGAGCTGATTTTCAACACAAAATGTTGCTTACGATCTCTGGCAGCCACGAAACTGCCGTAGAAGAAAATATTCTCTGTGGACGTTGAAGCACGCGCGGGCAAAACATTATAATCTAAGGTCATAAGAGCAAAGACGTCGGGGAGTGCAGGAGGATTTATTTTATGGCATGTAATCTCCCGTGTCGAGGTGCGAAAGGTTTGTAACTCTTTTGTTGGCACCACGGGGTGTCCACGCATCCAAAGCAACCGCTAACTAATTCCTCTCGTGAATGCTCGGCCCTCCACCATTAAGCCCTGTTCGTTCTATGCTACTCCCCACTATCCAATCGGATTCTTTCATTCTGTGCCAACGACACGTTTTCGAACGATGCGATATTTTTATTTTACTAAGAATAAATTGACGCAGCAACTAAATAGACTAACTTCCAATGTAAATACCTTTAGCTTATTTTTAATAATTAAAGCTCAGTACTAAATAACTTCAACAACTTTTTTAGTACCTCTATTTTATAAGTTTAATATGTAAATTGATACCTATGATGTATGCGTATTATCTCTCGTAAGTTTCAAGCGACTTCAAAAGTTGAACGAAAAATAAATAAAAAATATGGAATAAAATGTTTTAATTCGTAGCTTAATTTTCGAAAGAACAGATTTTTTAAATACAGCTAACTATGAGATACGATTTATTCAAGAACACTAAAACAGCTGTTGTGGTTATACATATTTACGCGATTCTCATGAGTGTTTTATTTATATGAGTTGTTAGTTTTCATTAAATTGTTACGACAGTAAAATATAGTAACAGAGAAAATAACAACAGATCCGGAGTTTGTGTGTCGGTAATAATAATTTATTTACCCCTGCTCGCTTTTGAAAAGATTTGAAAAAAAACAAAACGCGTTAATGAAAATATATGTATGTTTAATCGTTAATTAAAAATATTTTTTTAATTATTATTTTTTAAAAAATGTTTTTTTGAATCCAATTATTCGTAAAAGTCGTGCAAACACTACACAAATACGATAGCTGCTAGACCTGATACACACGAGCGATGCAATGTCATTGTGCTCTCACACTGATGACGCTGCGTAGGTTTATCGCGTATTTCTAAAGGTAACAAATATTTTGCAACAAGAAATTTACAATACTCACAGTTTTATCGAAAATATTGATACGAACAATCGTATAAGCCGCAACGAATATCTATAATATTGCTGCGAATCTATCACCGTGAAATATTTGCTGTGTCTACAAATATTTAGCGTTAACTTGGAGACTCGTTCAACAGGATCGCTTTACGAACCATATCTCGCTTAGGTTCACACGCATGCAATAAATTTAAAAAATCAAATTTTCTCGAAAACTAAATGTCGAATGAAAAAATGTTATTTTTCACTTTTGAATTATTTTAAAAAATTATGTTTACGTTGAAGGTATTCAATCGTTTTCAGCAATTTCTTTGAACAAATTTTAAATATTCCTATGATACTGTATCATAATTGATTAACTTTCTTCATCCTTTGGAACAATAGAATACGATATCAAAGTTCGGCCATCTATTTTCATGTCATCCTATACAATCTGTATGCATAATACATATGTATGTATGAACATGATATCAAGTATACAAAAATCAGAGAGCCATAATTTGCAAAGTATGTTTTCATAGAAATCATTCACCGAACTCTCGTTTCTCTCATAAACCCAATTCCGATTTTCATTGTTCGCATAAATATTTTGAAAGAAATATCTTGGGATAGCGTATTTTGCAGTACATGTTAAATTGATGTAGAAAGCACGAGAGAACTGTACGAAGAGAAACGTTAATGAATTCGACAAGAACGAAGGCCATACAAATTTCCTCGATGCGTCGTTGGCCGGCCATTAAGTACGGAGACGCATTTTACGGAGGGCCAGCGGGCTTTGTTTGTACGCAGAAATTGCTGGAGGGGCGCCCACTCGCAAGACGCAGGAAACGCAGATACGAAGAGGACGCACGCGTCACTGGTAGCGATAACGCACCGCCTCGAATAGCGTGTACGCACACGCATAACGCCGAGAGGCCTACCACGCATCCACGATGACGGACGAGATCTAACGGTGTCCACGTGCGGTCTCGCTTGCGCGCCTCCTCGACTCTGCGACGTCGCGCCACACCGCCTTGCGACAACGAGAGATCAGCAAGTGGTTTGTTTAATGCGCTCGACTACGAATCTTCCTAACGCACACCACGCCGTATCTACTTACACAATAATGCCATAAATTCTGTCGGTAATAAACACGATTTTGTGTAACAGGCAAATTAAAACAAAGAAAGATAATTTAACATACATCTGTAAGTTAAATCGTAATTTGTAATTTATATCGTAATATAACATATATTTGTAAGTTATATTACGATATAAAAATTTTTAAAGCTATTCAAAGCACCATTTATCCAAATACATCGAAAGACGAAATTTCTATATAATATAACTGGATCGTTTATAACAAAAGTCCACTGAATTCCTTTACTACATATAATTTTTCATTCGACTAACTGGTGTCTACATTTGGATAATTAGATTCGAATATTCTTCTGAAAAGCCCATGCGGCCGATTAACTTAAAATTTCAGGCGAAAGGAGGCAGAGGTGCTATGAACCCTAAATATAAAATTTTATCTTCAAATATTTATTAATTTTCGAAATAGTGATAAAAATGGGTACAGGTATGATAAACCGATATGAGTTTGATACTGGTATTATATCAGCAATGTTGTATACCTAAGTTGCTCACAGATACCCGAGCTCTGCTCTATTATCTGAAATATCTGACATCCTGTTTTCTATCTATCCTAAAATCCTGACTACATAATTTCGATTTGCCCTCGAATTCTGTCCTCCGGTATATCAAGCCCTTACAAATCCTAATCCCCACTCCTCAAAATACGAATTATGTATATTATAGTCCTGCCACAAGAAACCCAGAAGAATAGTATCTTTTGCTAACCGTTACGCGCATCGCTCTGTCCGAATAATCCGCTGATTGTAAACGTGTTTCCACTTCGTGATACTTGCCTGTACATTAAATTAATAAAGGTTTAGTCTACGGAATACAACATAAATTTTGGCGACGAGGATGGGATGTCGAGCGCTCTACACACAGTAAACCCACAGTAAGTGGAATTAGCAATTCTACTCTGTTGACTGAGTGGCAATATTCGAGTTGCTGAAAACGTGGACATCGAACAAAACGAAACACAATGAGACAGCGTACTTGAAGAAAACCCTGTGATCTAATTGGAAATACTGGACTTAGCAACGCCAGCACCGATTCCAGAAAATAACTTCAGCGGTAAGTACCTACTCCTCATTGTCACTGGATATTCTTTGGTTTAAACATTTCTTCTCTTCCTCTATTATCCTAATTCGACTCAATTCTAATCTTACGCAATCGTGCCTAACATCCAAGATGCAAACCAAGCTCCACAAACTACGTGCGATCTCTCATTTTTAATTAAAGTCATTTCGGAAATATTCGACGGTGATCGATACAAAATTCGTAGCTTCGTGAAACGAGTTGAGAGAGTCTTCGAATTAGACACGGAATTTCAAAAATCTGCCCTATTGATATACGTCTTATCACAGGAAAAGCTCGCGAACAAATCGATATATATTGCAATCTCGTAACTCGAGAGGAAATCTCTGAACTTCTTCTAAATTTATATCAAGATAAGAAAATTCTCCGTCACTTATTTGCGGAATTAAACTTAATCTCGTAAAAACAAAATGAAAACGTGTCGTGGTTCTTTGGAAGGATCAAAAACCTTTCGTCTCAAATGTTCGCGACTATCCACGTGTCTGAATAAGACGAAAGTCTTTCACCTGGAAGCGTCGAAATGATAATTAGAATGACCCTCAATCGCTTTGTTCCAATAATCTTATTCAATCACGGAAGCCAAACCGATTTAACAATCAAACACAAAATCACTTTTCGCGTTGAACGAATCAAATTCAATGTTGTTATTGTAAAAATAGAGGCCATTCTATCGAAGAATGTACAAAAAAGTTTGCTGCAAATGTTCGACAAAATAAAACTAATGGGAATAGAACAAACTCTCAAGATACATAACATACGAGTGTTCCTATGAACAACGAAAGTTTCCGATATTAACATCAAGGTGGAAGTCAAAATCAATATCAATATCAGAATCAAAATCAAAATGAAAATCCTAATTTCAGGTATTTCAGAATAAAGATATATCTAATATTTCTGTACAGTTTAATTCGTTTACTTTTCACAATGTTTATTTAACACTAAAACTACCAACGCGGTCAAAATGACCGGCTTGTAATTTCTCGTAGAAAGTCTATAAATCTACAGGGATGCAGTCTAATGGATTTTTTGTGATTTTCTGTAAAAAATATAGATAAAAATTTGTTTCCTTTACTTTATATATTTTTTTACAATACTTATCATTTTTATTTCTTGGGGTACAAATAGGTCTACTTTAATCATCGGTAGTTTTAGTGTTAAACAATAATGAACTTACATTCGTTTTATTCAAGACTCTTCTAGCTGATTCTTCTGATGGTGTATTAAAATTTCTAATCGATACAGGAGCATCTATATCCTTGGTAAAAAGATCAAGTCTTGGCAATTGTAAAATTATTAACCCAGAACCAATTTTGCTGAACGGTATTAATATCAATTCACCAATCGTGACCCTTGGAGAAACAGAATTACCGTTGCCCATTCGAAAATACTGTTTTAATTCCAGATTTAATTCAAGTTCTTTTCCTACATTATTTCTCAGACCCGGTATCTCCTCGTATCCTAAAGTAAATCCGACTTCACCTTCTTAGAAGAATTGTCTGACTGCAACGAGTATCGAGAGGAGGAGTAAGTCTGCTATCATCTGCATACCACAGCCTTGACAAATCAAGCAGTCTGCGAGATCGAGTTATTATCTTCTCACATCACTAAAATCCTTACTACGCGTATAACGAAAACTATTAAAGCAGCAATTGAGACATGGCAATACATTGCAAAGAATCAATGAATCTACGTCCTTCATGAATCAGCAAACCCAACCATCGTATGCGAAGGAAACTAAGATCACATGGAAGACATCTCTTTTCAAAAAAGCAGAATTATACAGCTTCAACCTCGTTGTAAAGATTACACTAACTTATTTGTAATCGAATCCACATTGGAGTCCAGCAAAAATGTAACATTTCTTTCATTCTACATTGAAAGACGATTATTGTATCGTAGCGTCTTATGTATCAAGGAAACATCGAATCGGCTACCCTAAAGCCGATATACTTCACTAACATTGACCTTACGGAATTCAAATATGCCAACGAGACGCTAAACGAATTTGATGAAATTATCACCAAACAAATAAATCAACCTTTCATCATTACGCACATTAAGTGATGCATAATCATCCTTGGAATAATAACACTTCTCTTTCGGTACTGTTTATAGACTTAAAATGTTGCCAGAGTTCTAAATGTTTTCGCTGACTTCTACGCTTGTGTTGCCTAACTATGGGTTTGAGGAGAGATTAACCCTTCAATGATCAAAAATTTGGTCAATTGCATCTTCGAGATATTATCATCGGATCAACCATCTGCACCGCTGAATCAAATAGTCAACTATCAACCAAGACTTGATGGAAGATATCCACTAATCATCGCTAGCCCAATAACTGAAATCTCTGAAGACGAAAAAGCAGTGCCACATCGTGTTAGAACGCGTAGGAGTACCATACGGCTTTAAACTATACATCTATTTCATATGTGCCAAAGCATGTATTTATATGCATATACAGGGTGAGGCATTTAAAATAGGTCACCTGAATAACTCGCTTGTTTTTAGAGATAAAAGAAAATGTCTCAGACCAAACTTATTGGGTATCGAGGGGCTCGTTATCTCATGTCACTAATTTTTTCACAGGTGGGTGCGTCAAAGAGATATAAAGGTCAACTCTGTTTTCTTAAAAGGAACAGTATGGTTTTTTACTTAGATTTTAATAGAGTGTTTCAAGACGAATACAATGACCTATTATTAAGGTCATTCGAGATCACTGAAGGTCATCTGCAAGAGAAAACTGGTTATCTCAAAGCACTGTTCCAATACTTTTGTGTCTTCCGTAGTTGTTGGCATATCGCTCTTGTAATTAAAAATAAGGGTCACAGAGCATAAACAAACATTCAATCACATTGTAAGCTTGTTTATATCCATGAATGTTATTAGTAGTTTGACTACCGACTAGAATACCGTTTCGTAATGTTCAATCTTAGCGTTCAATTTTCAATTTTCAATCATCTTCAGTGGCCTATTTATGTATTTAATATTTTCCGTATTTATCTAAACTCTCATCTTTCGAGTGAATTTATTTTTGGTACTTTAAAATAATAATTTAATTTTATATTAACTATGATACGCGTATATGTATAATAACCAAAATCAAGCTAATCATTTAAGTACTGCAATAATTTTATACAATAACATATAGTAGTATACATATAGTATATACATATGTACATAGTAGTACCGTGTACGTTAAAACTTATAGTAGTTTGACACCATAGCAACTATATTAGGCGTACGCAATAACTAATCAATGTAAGAGTGTTGCAACTAATTTTGTAATAAAGAATCTTATGGCTGAAGGTGTTGCATACCTAAATTATTCATAGATACCCGGACCCTGCTCTATTATCTGATAATAAATAATTGTTATCTTACTTTTACGGTAATTGCTCTATCATCTGAAATATCTGACATCCTGTTTTCTATCTATCCTAAAACCTTCCAATGATTTCATCTCTGATTAATTTCGACTTACCCTCGAACTCTGTTCTCCGGTATATCAAGTTTTTACAAATTCTAACCCCGACACCTCAAGATACGAATATATATATAAATATATATATTATAGTCCACAAGAAACTCGGAAGAAAAAATAGTTCCTTCTGCTATCGGTTACGCACACCGTTGCGTTTGAATAATCCGCTGATTGTAAACGTGTTTCTACTCCGTGATACTTGTTTGTATGTTAAATTAATAGAGGTTCGGTCTACAGAATACAACAGCAAAGCTAAAACTGAGATAAATACCGGTATTTTTTGTACGTTCTCGTCACCGATTTCGAGAAAAGCCTTCGTTTGTCTATGTTCCACTTGTTCAATCTTGTTCCACTGTTTCAATTGCCGAAATAAAGGCGCACCGCCTTTAATGTCGTAATATTTGCAATATCTCCGACAATCGCATCGTAACTTTGTTTTTCATTTGCGAACGCATTATACATGTATAATTAATGCATACGATTAATGTATACAATTATAATTAATTTCAGTAATATCAATACATGTATCTATGTATGTATATCGGTTTCGCTATATGTATCGGGGAAATTTTGTAGAAAACAGTTTGCATCACCGATTTTGATGAAATTTAACTATGTTATAAAATTCAACATTTTTAACAATTGTTTCCTATGCATGTAACCGCCGCTTAGGCTTAGTTTCCGAGATATTCGCGAAAAACTGCTGCTACCACACATTGAATTTTGTCTACACGTCAGCATGGCGCGACTGCTTATCTATCGTTTCTTGTGTAAACACATCTCGGCGGCTCGCAAGAAATCTCTAAAACGGATGAACTTAAAAATCCTTTGAACGCACAAATTTCACAAGCGTTGGCAACCGCTATTTAAAACGGCACAAACTCAAATCTTCACGACTACGAAAAATTTTACAAGTTCGTATAATTTCACAAAAGTTTAGGTAATAAGAGCTAGCAATAAGTAAAAGTTTAGTAAATCAAGCGTTGAGTAAAATTTTGTTCGAATAAATATGGCTTGGAAAATTCTATTTAACGTAATGCTACACTTATCTTCAACTTTCTTTTTACTTTTACACTGTATTATTTAGTTTTTCCATTTGCCCTTTCGACTGGAACATCGGTTATGCGAAAATAATTGAATTAAAGTAAATCAGCATAATGCTGCTTCCTACTTTTCTTACAAAGCATGACGGAATAATATCTACCTATGTACATGCGTGTAAGTGATGAATCACTTTAAGAGTCATAACATATAGCTGAAGTGGTTTCCTCATTATCCATCGTCACGATCCGAATTAAATTGAAGCACATATTACTTTTATAATGTTTCGTGTATTAAATCATGCTTGAAGAATAATAATTCTAAATTGGTGCAAGAGATTACGTCTAAAATAATTTTTACTAATTATCGTAACGTGGACAACATTGACAGATTGTCATAACACGTTGCTATGTAACATAAAAATTAAAAGGTTTATATTTGTTTTAAACATCACATTATAACGCATCTTTTATCGTTTTACTACAAGCATGAAAATCTATAAAATTTTTATCCTTTCCCTTTTTTAATACTATTTATCTGCCAATGTTTTTCTGAATACAGTTACCATTGTAACGTTGGCACATCGCATAAAAAGCATTAAGTCAAACTCATATTAAACGAAGATTACACTGTCATCTGAACTTAGCTTTTTATTTATAAGTCGATAGCTTTCTTTATTTTACTGTTTGTTGTTACATAGTTTTATTAAATGAAACTAAAAATATTTCCATTACAAAAAATATTTTTATATATTTTCTTAATATATGCTATTTTAATAATTCCAAAATTGTTTTCGTGAAATTGTTGTTGCATAAAGCCTTTTTCTATGATCAATCTTCAAGTTATTGAAACATGCAATTGTAACACTTTAATAAGTACTATTTAAAATCATTACCTGATCAATTAAATAATTCGAATTTAAAGAATTTTTCAAATAAGAAAACAGTTCCATAAGATTTGACACTTACATATTCATCTCAATATCATCTTTATTACACATTAGCTCAATCATTTAGACATAAAATTCAATTTTATTGTATCATAATATTCTATTATACATAGTTGTAAATAATAACAATTAAATGACAAAATGATATATTACATTCTGTTAAAAATAAGCAAGTATTTGGATAATTATGAGCGATAGGGTACATGTTATAAGCTATAATTGTGTTAAGCGTATGTTTAATTAAATTTTTTTTTATTAATGATAACAATGTTGCCATAACATAACAAAAGGTTAGTAGATCAGCAATGTTTGACGTACCAATACAAATATTTGTCGGAGTAGTCGAAAAACCAGTTATAAGCAATTTCATCGTTATGCGAGTAATTTGAAGCCATTATGGCTTGTGATCCGTGCAGACGCGAGGTCATCGGATATCGTGAGGTCGGGGCGCGCGGGGGCGCATCGTATCGCTCGCGATCAGACACATACAACAAATGCCTAAAGTAATCCGTTCAGACGAAACGTAAAGTCACCCTTCGAGCACACGGGTACTGTGACTAATCGATCAGGACGCGGCCGGTCTTTCACCCTCTCTTATACCTCGAGACGAATTTTAACCACGCGTTTATCCGTGTCAGCTTTTTGCTTTCTTTCTTCGTCATCTTCTCAGCCATCCTTCTAACGCTCAAATACCCTGTAAATGCCATTTTTCTAAACACACGCAATATGTAACAGTTTTTTAGTCGAGTTATAAATAAACTATGAAGGTTTATGCAAACGTATATTTTGATAGAAAATAGGTGAAAAAAAAAATAGAACCTAGACAGGAGTTTGTTTTGTTATTATGTAGTGAGTTTTAAAAATGTATTTTTTATTTTGTACATTATTTTGTATATATGTTTTATATAGTATATTTATACATATTGCATATTTTTTGCATATTTCATGCACAATTAGCTGACTCGCCACCATATTGAGGATCTGACCATAAAAAAAATGAATAAATAAGATATTAATTGGTTTCTTTCTTTTCTGTTTTTCCAAATCAAATATAAGTATCTACTCACTTATTTACACATCATACATAGGTGAACTATCATTGTCCTTCAATAATTTTTATTAACATAAAAATACTTGATGTGGTTAATTAAATATATATGTTTTTATTTATTTTACTAATTGAGTAACTTCTTTTTAAAAGTTATTAATAAACAATAAAGCACGCTATTTGTAGACTAATTGTTACGGTAAATTAATTACTTAAAAATTATATTTTCACAAAAATGGTTCGGAAATGCAGGAAAGTTTGTGTATGTTTGAACTTGGGTAGAAGGAGAAAGGTGCGTCCGTAACCGTTTAAAGATGATCGGTAAACATATCACTTGTAGTGACCTCATTTGAATTCACGTGCCAATTCAAAAGGTTGTCCATATTTTATTGCCAATATTTTTTTTTTTTTTTTTATCAAGAATGAGTAACTGAACCTTAAAGAATGTTTCATATATTTTCAAAACTACAAACTAATTAAGTTTTTTTTGTTGATTTGCAATAGATTTAGGCTGACGACCTTTTTCAAATTACATTGAATAGGGTAGACCGATGCGAATAGGATTATAACGCGAATCGGATCAAAATAAGAATTCTATCAAAAACAAGATTTTTAAGATTAAAAAAATTTTATAATAACATATGTATAATTAGTGTAATTAATGTTCAAGCTAAATAAATATTAATAACGAATTTATAATAAAAAGTTAACATTCTAAATTTTTATTATCATTTTTTTCGATTCGCCTCAGTCTACCCTAATGTTTATTCTTGAATATAATTTTAAATAACGCTTAGCATTACACAAATGCAAACAAATAACAAGTAGATACAATTTTTTTAATTTTTATAGTAATAAAAAAATTTCTATTGTTATTATTATCATTATTCGTTTTTTGTAATAATAAAATTTCTAGTAATAATCTGTAATAAATATTGATCAAAAAGTAATTTATATTTATTTTCAAATAAAAAAATGTTTCTCCTACCCACGTACTTAATACGCAATCTCATCTACCCAATTACGAGAGGAAAATTAAATTTCTGAAAAAACTGCATTACTTTATCGAACATAGAGAAAGCTGCAAATATTCAATGAAAATGCCTAATATATCAAATAATATATTTATACGTTTGTTTAAAAAAAAGATAAACATTAATTTTTTAGAAATTTTTTCCGATTTGCGCGCAATCTTTCCAAGCTTTTCCCATCGAAAATATTATAAACACGTTTTGAAAATACTTTTAATTTATATATTGCAACAGTTAACAAGGCGATCGTTGAGGAAGAAATTTGCATAAAATGTAACATGGGTTAGAGATCAAATATAGCGTTTCAAATGGGGCTAACCGTTCATGGTTACCCCAAGTGCGCTCGCGCTAAAAGACGCAACGTTTATAGAAAGGGAGGACGAACCATTCACAAACGAGCGCAAATAGAGTTGTGTGCACTTCTAGTTGAGGTTGCAGTTGAAAATGCATGACGAAACACGAATGACACGTGTTTGCGCGGCGCGGCCGCAACACAGCTAAACTGTTGTGAGTCACGTGTTACCAGGATACGTGTACACGCATCAAGGATCTCGGGAATAATGAAGAGCCCCGGAAGAGAAAATAGTTCGAAGTGCATTAGAGCAGAAGAGGTTAGGGCTTTCCCATGGTGACTTTAATTTCACCCATTGTTCCCCAGTCGGCATTGACCATTTGCCACCCTAGTTTATTCGCCACCAGCGATTTGTGCTTTTGGAAAATCTAGAGCCTGCTTGTATCAAACGAGCGTTAGGTTGACCGAATTATTCGTGGTAACGTATTTGGTATTATTCGTCGTGACGAAAAAACCTAGGTACTCTGGAAATATTTGTTTTCCGATTTCAATGAGCTTGAAATATGCTGTCGAGGACAGCATTCCGAACAACTTTTTTCTATACGTGTAACCGCTGTTTTGGTCTTAGCTTTCGAGTTGTACGCATAAAATATTTTTGAAATTTCTTATTTTTAGATTTGGGTTAAGTTTAGTAACGAAACATATATAACTGCATCTCGTATTAAATATTATTCTAAATTTTTTTTAATATAAATTGGAAAAGCTATTATATTAAAAATGCAACTATTTTTGTACCGAAACTGTGTTGTCATCGAAACAAAAATTTATCTATGTAACCAACATAATGTGTTCTGCATAGAAGAGTGTATTGGATGATTAACATGTGGCACAAACCAATATTATTAGTGGGGTGCTGGGATGCTAATACATGCCCAACCCAAACCTGCGCCAAATATATCTTAAATGTTAGAAGTGCAATATATAGTACTAAAAATATTTTTTCAAATAGGTATCTCTAAATTAAGGCCGAACGTTGGTTATGGTTACCCATGTATAAGGTACTTATGAATGTTGTCCTTGACAATATATATATATTTCAAGCTCGTTGAAATCCATGAAGTGTGTCCTTTTCTATATACTATACATAATTACTTTTTTTTTTTTTATGCTTTAAGTTTGGCCAATTGTTGAGATTATTAGCAACTACATTAGTTACATAGTGAGCTGATTTATGATATATGATGATAAGCAGAATTTTAAATAATATAGTAGTAAGGAAAATATCGAAGATATTTTATTACTAAAAGTATCACTTAATCTTTTCGATCCTTTATGCAGATTCCAATTTTTTTCAGAAATATCCCACTCAGGAAAGGCGTTTGTCACGTGTATGCAAAGATTTCGATTACGTGTAAAATTGGACGAAACGAGAAAAGCGAATCGATGATAATTCGATGGATCGCGAAAGAATGAAAAAAGAATCTGCCGCTCGTAAATTTTCGCGAGCCAAAGCGTGGTTGGTCCCAATTGAATCGGTCAATTCTGGGGAGAAAAACGGTGGCATCCGGCGCGCGCTGTGAGGTCAAGTAGACGACCTCGTATCCTGGGTCTTGGTTAGACCCTTGCCTCATTGACGGCTGCGCCCACGGGTCAAACTCTTTG
Source organism: Ctenoplectra terminalis (assembly GCA_019453375.1). Taxonomy (NCBI): domain Eukaryota; kingdom Metazoa; phylum Arthropoda; class Insecta; order Hymenoptera; family Apidae; genus Ctenoplectra; species Ctenoplectra terminalis. The sequence continues at coordinate 82,800 of SMSQ01023104.1, forward strand.
ACTCGCGACCGCTACCAACTGCCCCCTAGACAACTCCACAATTATTCTTATCGTTCTTGCGTATATTGTATACACTGTAAATACTACGATCACCAGCTCGGGCTTCATTCATAAATTCTACGATTCCAGGAACAACCATGTAGCTCGAACGCGAAGCCTCAATGAATGGCATGCTATGACTACTACCTACACTTGATGCTGCGAGACAGCTCACGCTAGAAGAATGCTTTAATCAACGATTGATCCTTAACCGATCGTTCGCGCCTATCAAGTCTTACGTATTGGGTGATTGCAAAAGTTCGTGCCCGATTTCGCATTAAAATACAAGTAATTTGGCGTGTAAAATTTTTTTTTATCGATCAATTGTATAATCTCCGTTGCTTCGTACGATCTTGTTCCTATTTTGCAATAAGTTATGCACAACGTGATCGTCGATCAAGGGAGGTCGGCCAGAGCGTGGTTCGTCGTTAAGTTGAAAATCATCACGTCTGAATTTTGCAAACAACTTTTTCACTGTACGAAAAGCTGGTGCACGGTCTTGATAAACATCCTGAATGTTTTTCATAGCAATTTCCACTGTTACACTTTTGTGAAATTCGTAGAACGTGACGTGACGCAAGTGAATCTTTTCTTCGCACATTTTTAAAATCTCTTTGCACAATATAAATACTATCAAAAAACAAAAGACTGCTGTTAGAATAACAATTGAATATCGTGCTTTTTATCTGCTACGCAGTTTGCACGAGCAACACCAGATGTCATTTGCAAATAATTAATTTAGTCGCATCTATTGAAATCGGGCATGAACTTTTGCACCGACCCAATAATAATTTTGGAAAGAATGAATACGAAGACCTATACATAAATAAAGATGTTAAATCTCGTCACAAAAAGTTGAGATTTTTTAACGGAAGATGATTTTACTGTAATGCCAACATGAATATCTTTTGTTTTTATATACATATAAATTGTTATCATTTTTTAACGCGTTATGCGTGTTTAAAATTCCGAAAAAATTTTCCTTTTTCAATGTTAGTTGTTTACAAACGTGAAATATGTGATTAGTCTAACTTGTAAAGCAATTGTCATGAATGTCAGTTGTATTAAAATGAAATGAAATTTATTACATTATTTTATAAATCTATCCCCAAATACATTTTGAATTTTATTCTTGTTTTCAGTTTAATTTAAGATAGAAAAACAGTGTTAAGGATAAATTAAAATAAAAAGGATAGAAGTGGATGCTGCGATATCGTGACCAATCGTTCAGAGGTGGAAAACTTATTCTTCCGTGTGCGTATTAACGGCTGATTTGGCGCAGAGCAACGTTCACAAGGGGTTCGAAACGATCATGAAAACGTGTCTACACACTCGATGTGTTAACCCGTTGCCCATTTAAACAGCTCTCGTGACCCTTTAAAACAAACAGGACGTCGCCTAGGGAACAAAGATTCGAGAACGAGTAGCGGAGAAATGAAAACGAAGAGAAAAAGACGGAGCAAAAGGGTGAACGAAGGAGATTTATCGGGTTTAACCCTCTGATGCTCGATTTCGTAAGTGGCGCGTATTATGTATACAAGTGGCACAGCTGTGGAACAAAACGACCCCTATTATTCTCAGGACTTGTACCGCTATTAACGGGAATCGATGAAACTACATTGGACATTGTTGTTCAATAACAATTACCTATCATTAGACAGATCTATTGTTCGTTCTACAAAATGATTAAATAGTACCGAGTAACAATTAACACTAATCGATAATTCAATACTTATTTTTAATACCACATTGGTTAATTATTATTGTTATCATAAATGTCGATATTTCTTATTGTATTTATTGTCAAATAAATAATACATATTTCTAAAATCCATTATTTACTATTATCGATTATTTATATTCAATATTACATTGGTTAATTATTATTATTAATGTCCATATTTCTATATTAAATAATAAATGTCTAAAATAAATAATTTAATATCTACTTATTTCCAATATTACATTTATTAATTATGGTTATTAATTATTATTATTATTGCGAATACTGTTAGTTATGCAAGCTAAGAAACAAAATAGCTATTGTTTTATTGACACTCATTACGATACGTTGTTCGCCTATTTGTCGTTGCATTAATTACGGATTCATCAGTATTCGCATTAGTCATCGATCAAACAACTGATCAATTCTAAGCAAAGCTCATAAAATAGATCATACTTGTTCATCGCTATAATTCACTCCTTCTATGTATTTTATCCAATTTGCATAGTATCTTGAAAAAAACGTAATTAAATTGTGAATGTTTAAGCAAATGTATATTTTTGTTGGAAATACGTAAAAAATGGGACATAGATAGCAATTTGTTTCGTCATCCGAGGGTTCTAAAGGTGTATTTCTTATTTTTCATATTTTGCATATGTTTTGCATAGTGTACACTTTATGCATATTACTTATTTTTTAGATATTACGTTTTTATGTTCATATTTATTGCATATTTCATGCATATTTGGCTGATTGACATCCATATTCAGAATCAAGCTCTAAAACAACTGACAAATAAGTTATCAATAATTTTTACATTTCTTTTCATTTTTTCCAAATCAAATACCATCGCTCATTTATGTTCATCTACGCTCATATTAAATTGAATATACTTCATACGATGTAATATACATCGTATGATACCTGTATAAATATCCGCAGTGCCATATAACAGTGTAAAATTATGTACACGAGCAATCAGTATTTAGTACTATTCGTTATAAGTAATTTAAATAATACATTAATGTTTGAATTGTCGAAGTTATGTAAACACAATATTTGTACAATATGAAAACCATAAAGATAATTTAATAATCTATACTAATTAAAAACCTCTATATTTTAAACATAAAAGTTGAAAGCTTTTCATTTCGTCTGAATGAGTAATTAGCAATTGTGAATCATTTTACAATCGGAAGGAAAAGGCGGGCTTCATAATTATGAAATTCAATAAATTTAAATCAAAACAAATACTTTAAATATTTAAGAAATCATAATAAATTATGGCTGTATTGTATTTTACATTATCATATTCTGTTCCGCACTGTCCTGTGTAAAATAACATCTATTGAAACAAATTGCAAGAATCATATAGTAACGGTTCACTGAAAAAAAGCAACATTTTAAAAATATTTTAATAATCATTTGAGTCACAGGAGTAATTTACAAAATTCGGTTAAAAAGTGCAAATAGCGCGATCGCATTTCTGACGTTTCGGAAACAAAGAAAAATATATAAAAGTAACATTAATTATGTGAACAGTTTTTATTCATTTTTATGTAATAAAAACAGGTATTACCAAGGTTACGTAAGTAAAAGTTCCAGTTTTGTAAAATCTGTCAGGCGCTTTTTTTACACGAAAACATACGCCCAATGATAAGTAATGTCCAATAAAAAATTGGACATTTTACTTACTAATAATAATATTGATAATAATAATAATAATACAAAGATAAAGATAAATATTAAACTGATAAAAATAAAAACCTCGAAACTCATAAAAAGTAACTTAATGTACGATTATTAATCTGAATATTAAGTTTACTACAATCTTCAAATTTTTTTTTGACCCAACCGAACTTCTAATTTTGAGAAATACGAACGTACCTTTATAATAAAACTGAAACAATAAAGTTCGCGTATTAAAAACAATTTCATTATATCTATTGTTCCCAAAATTTGAAAATTTTTTAACGAATAGAAAACAAAAATTGATTACTAAAATGACTTAAGAATCGTAGCAGGGTTAAAATAGAAAAAGCTAACTTACTCGATAGAAAAGAATAGTGCACGATTGGATTTCCATTGAATATCGGATGATAATGGAATGTTGCACGTTAGCCGCCGCAGTGTTTGATCGCGTTCTCGGGGATGGGTCAAGGTAAAAAGGGGAGACGAAAAAAATGGTCGGTAAAGAGAATGCAGTGGGTGGCACGCGCCCAATGCCGTAACTTTAATATATAAACGCTTAACAGGCTTGGTGTAACACGAGACACATCGGAAGGGACGTCAGCCGAGTGTCACTCAGTCATTCAGCCAGCTCCACTCGTTTCGTGCTCTCCTTTCGCTTGCTGACTGTCTCTTTCTCTCACTCTCCCTCTGCCATTCTTGCGGTAAGTGTCCACGCGAGTACGCCAGCACGCAACGTGCATGTACGCACGCGCACGCGCACCCGCGCTCGCACTCCTATTCCGAAGGATGAGATCGAGTTCCGAGCAAACCGCGATAACAGTCGAGGGGAGAAAGAACACGAGCCTTATCTACGCGTTAATTCATTCCGTCCCCTCTCTTCGGTCTCCTCTTTCTTTCCGACGCCCAACCAGCCTTCGAAACGTCTCAAAAATCCTTTTGGATTTCCCTCGATCGACCTCTGACTCTCGATGCTTCGCGACGGGTATTTGAAAGTGCGCCGGAGGAATGGGGGATGGGGCGGCAGAGACGCGGTTAAATGCCACGAGATTTAAGTACCGCTGGACCACTGGTTTAAATGGTCATTTGTTAGAGGCGCGTGAGACAGAATGGGAGAAAGCGACGGTATAAAGACACCAGCCTTGATTGCACTTTAATTCACCTTCTCTTTCTTTCATTCTCTGTGATCTATTCTACGCTTGAGCACGATCGGGTCAGACATTTAAGCAGGAAGTGCACCCCCAGGGAACGAGTCTCAACTTTCATTGGCGAGAAAATTTTTTATCGACTCGTCTGCTACACTTGAATGTTCCATCGTACGAGCGGCGTTTTGCACATACGTTACAATAAAATGAATATATCGTAACGTATGTTATATATTATATGTATATGTGTATTATGTGTAAGTCCATTTTTTGCCAATATTCATATTTTCAAGGTTTGGGAAATATTAAATGGTATAATGATAGGTTGATTCACAAGCAACGTTGATTTTTTACGTACTTTTTTACGTCAGGTTAGGGCATACTAAATGTTTACTCGAATAAAACTTTGATCGCAGTGGTTAATTTCTACATGATTCTATGCGCATTTCCCAATTATTAACTAATTTTATCGTTGCAGATTTATAAAAATCATATTTTAGGACTTAAAAATTCTTCGAATGCTGCTTTTACAATTTTTTCATTTCAAACCAATTTGTTGAATTAAATCTTCACCACTTTTCACATCGCACTGTTACTTGTACAATTGTACAATTTATTGTTTAGATAAAAATGTTGCTAGTCGTATGTTTAATGCATTATTGGTTATTCGATGTTAAAACGATAAAATGAGTGTTTCAAAGAAGCATCTGTGGTATATAATGTTATATGAATTTAAAAAACGAAATATCGTAGTTATTGTAAGGATCAATGTTTAGAATAAATATATCAATGAAACTCTAAACGTTTAAAATGTCAGTATTGGTTCAAAAAATTTAAGAATGGGAATTTTTGTCTTTATAATAAACCTTGCTGTAGACGTCCATTGGATTTAGAAGCTAAGCTAATCAAAGCCAAATGACTTTTACAAAAGAGACATTAAAAAGTTTGCAGAAAGATGAAAATGTGTTGTGCTTAATGCAGAACACTATGCTGATATATTGGAATAAATAAACTTTTTTTTAATTTTTTTTCTTGAAAAGTCATTGAGAACTTGCAAAAAAAAAACAATATTATTCGTGGCACAACTCAACATATTATAACTGTATTCATAAACGTTGTAGTTTTAAAAATAAAACATTTTAAAGAAAAAAGAAAACAATAATGAATATTTTATATTTCTTGTGGAAAATGAGACTTTATTTATCTCACAACTTAAGTTCATCGACTTGGAGGATTTTCCAGGGGTTGGACAAAATAATAAAAATACCTCGTACTTTAAGAAAATTCTTGCCTAAATTCTCTTGGGAATGGAATCATACAAATCCAAAATAATATTTAATGGGATATTATATTATTCTTCGTACAAAAACTGTTAAAATTCTATTAGAAAAGTTAGAGGAAAATACACGATTTATAAGCAATGTTTCCATTATTTTGTCTAATCCTTCTGTCTCCATATTTGAATACAATAAATCAATGATTCATAAGATATGACGGAAAAAAAATCATATCTTCTAACAATATATTAGAAATGACTGATACATTTATAGATAGTTTTCGTAATGTTATAAAATATGAATATTTATTAGCGACAATATAAATAGTAATCAGAAATAAAATTCTTATTATGAAGCGATATAGAGAAAAAAAAATATCCTGTTAAAAATAAAAAAAAAAATTTAAACTACCCGAATAGTCATCTTTATTATATGTATAATAACGTAACTATATCTACTTTTGTCTTTTACGAAATTTCAAAATAGTGTCTCATCGCTAAAACAAATTTCCTTTTTTACATTTTAACATTTAACGGATAACTTATTCCAAAATTTGTCTACTCTAAAATATATATTATAAGATACAATGTAAAACATAAGATAATTTGTTAATACAAAGAGATAAATAACACAAAATTGAGCACCGTAATCTGAATTTTTTAAATACAAATAGAAGTATCGAGTAGTGCTTCGTTAATTGATTGTGTTTGTCGTTCTATAATAATAACTTTTAAAAATACAAAAGAAGGAGAGAAGACGGAAGCCTGTCGTTGTACAAACAGCTCTCAGCTGATCTATTGCGCCAAGCAATTAACCTCTCTTGCTTGCTAGCTCCTTTTAAGGTTTCTTTTCTTATCCACTGAATAAATTGGAACATTTCTAATCGTGAACTCAAAGAATAGGAAAATTAAGCTACAGTATATTGGCATCAGCTTTTGCTTTCTCTATTATTTTTAAACGAAGAGACAAAATGTACTAGTATTAAAGTATTTTTGTTTTATGTGTGCAATACTACCTGAAGTCTGTTAAAAAAATACACTAGTATAACTGCTCGTTTTTCAACGTTATGTTCAGGAATTTATTTAACAAAAACTATAAATTTACACAATATGACGTTTTGCCTGCAAGTATTAACACATTTGCAACGGCTGATCCGAATTCACGTCTTTATAAATTCTGTTACTAGTAAATTGTAATATTTAATTTTTTTCAAATTTTAAGCAACAAATAATTATATCTAAGTATCATATCCAGAAGCAATATTTCTTACATTCGCACAAATTTAAATAGTAGACCTTTGCGGTATTCGCTTATACATTTTTGAAAATTATGTGGGGTCTTCAACTAATTGTAAGCGTCATGCCGAAAACACCCGTCGCTAACGTGTTAAGGTATGTTTAAAGTAATACTACGAATTTTTTTTAGCTTTTTTATTGCATATATGCCTATAGTTAGTGCCGTAAGTTTCTATAAAAAAATTCTTTTCCGTCGGGCAATAAAGTGGGTATTATCAAATGTTTAGTTACTATCAGTCATCTAAAATCGAAAAACTGCGCTTTATTTTCTTTATTATAATTAGCGCTATGGTTGTCTACTGAGGTCACCCAAGAATAAAAATTTGAGGAATAACAGCATTTTTAATGAAATATGTTCGGTTTCTATTAAAAATGTACCGCTTTTTGTTCTGTAAAATTAATTTTTTGTGAAATAGAAACTTGTCCCTGGTTCTAACCATATTGTAAATTTCTACGCAAGAGTCACTAGGTGGTATAAAAGTACCAACTGCACTGAATTGTTAGTTTAAATCTAAGTCCTAGATTTTGCGTTTCCACAAAGGTTACTTCAGTTATTACATTTTTTACACAAAATAGATGCACTAGTAACCGTAAACAAAAAAAAGAATTTGGTACACGATAGCAGTGATTCCTATTAATAGAAGTTTTGGCTCAATCTTAGGAGTCGCATCGTATGGTAGGCACAACGTTCGAACTTCAATATATCTTTTAATAATTCCAATTTCAAAAGATCGCTTTGTAGGAATTTTTGCTGCACTAATAACTACGATATTTTTTTTCGAGCCTCTACACTAGAATACTCCCTTATCTTTTAAAAAAGTGTAAGCGTATTTATATCGTAGAACAAAAAATGTTTTAATGTATTTAATTAAATAGAAGCCTTTCTATAGAAGTATTTAAACTAAAATTAAATATTTCATTGGTACTGATAATAATTAATCAGTATAGCTACATATTATATCGTGTATAGTTACACATTTCTGAAAACCTTGCATTAGAAATTAGTAAAAAGTATTCTGAGAAATAAATAATGCACTGATTGATTTAAATTTTACGAAATAAATTTTTGTTTGTATAAAAGAATTTTATAATTAGTTAAATAGAAGAGTACAATGATTACAATAAGATTTTAATCAAACATTACCTTTTGTAAAGAAATATTTAAAATAAATTTATGTCGATTAATACATATTTAAGGAATTTCATGTAAATACGAGTAAAATTATAAGGAAGCTTTTCAAATATTTTAATAGTTTTCTAACCAAAGAAAATAATGATCGAAACCTTGGATCCGAAATTTATATTAAAATCAATAAAAAGAAAAAAAATAGTTTACACTACTTTCATAATATTATATAAGAAAGATTCGGATTCTTTTTCTAATTAGTGTCGGTACTCCAAAAGGGGGTAAATTATTGGACACGGCCCAACACCACTTTCCGCTTCCCCATTTACCTTTCTCTGCTGCCTCTTCTTCCGCTATGCGTTCCTCTCCCTCTTTTCTGTCCTTTGATAACTGTATCGGTGTATCGCTCTATCCTTCACCGTATAATATCGCAATTTCACGGCACGCTACTGGAAGAAGCTTTCTGCGGGAATTCTCAAGAAACAATTACCGACCTAAACGAAGTTAATTGAAGTCATTCAAGATCATGGCGAGAGCGTCGGTGTCGGCTGGCGTGATGTAGAAGAAGACAAGAACAACACTGTAAACTGCGTTTTGCTGAGTTTACTCGGTGTGTAAACGAGCGAGTGCTCGTTTCCAGTGCGCCTAATAAAGTTGAATGAAGCGCCTACGAGCATCTTTCTTGTGCATCTTGGCCGCGTGCTCGCTCTTTGTCGTTACTCCTTTGCGACACGACACGTTTCCGGCCGTTATCGTTCCGTTTATCCCTACTTCGTCGACTCCCTTCAAGCCGTGACAGCGTTTCAACCCCTGTTTTTCCTTTTGATGTTTATCACGCGTGTCGCTTCTTTTTGCCTACGTTTCAGTGCAAGTATCTATATTGTGTGACATTATCTATCGATAGGTTTCTATAAAAAATAATTTTATTGAAATTAATTTGTTCTCTACGCGTTTCCTTGTTTTATTCGCGTTTTTAGTCGAAATTGCTTTATAACCATAATCATACAAATTTTATGTTTACAAGGTATTCATTAAAATAGTGAAAATTTTCACTGAGTTAACAGAAAAATACTTACGTTTTTTTAAACCAATACTTGCGTATAATGTTTCATAAAAATTGAAATTGTAAATAGAAGGAATACTATTCTATTAGTATTTTTTAAAAGAAACCATATACATTATAATCTAATATTTAGAATATACTGGAACAAAAAGATTTATTTTTATGGTTAATACAAAGAGTAGTAGTATCTAGATAACTATAATTCCGTTCGCATAAAAATTGAATACTCACAAATATAAGAGATAAAATGAAAATTTCTTTTGAAGTATCAACATATAGGTATAAATAAATCGACAGTTTTAAGAAAAAAATAAACACCAATCACCGAAAGTTGAGATTTTATCAACACTTGTCCCTCTAATCGAGAAAAAAATAAAAAAGCAAAAACTAAAATCAATCCCCAAATTGGAGAAATTTTTCTTCTCTTTTATGAATTTATATACTTCATTTTTTAGAGAAATATCAAAAACTTAATTAGTAGTATTGGATTTCAAAAATCGGTGACGGATATTATACATGTATATATATATACACTATTTTAGATATTATGTATATATGTATATATATTATCTAAACTAGTATATATATATATATATATATATACACAAATTATCTAAAATAGTTTACATAAAAAGAAGAAACCAGCGAAACCGACTGATAAATTCATTCAAATTTTAATCTCTGAATATGTCATATTAATTATTTTGTTACTAAACATGACTACAGATATCCAACATCGAGTGCTCGCTGTATACTAAACAATTTTCAAAATTTTATTGTCCGGACATGTATTTGTTTATTAATTGCTCTGCATATATTAATTTGAAGTAACATTAATAAACAAAGCCAATAATTTACATAATATGGCAAAATAAGAGATGTTATAGTCTGCGAAAAAATGTAGACTCGCAGCTCCATTGCACTGCACAGCGGCAACATACTAGCGGCCAACTTTACCGTAACGAAAGAGTTAAATACACACAAATTTACCAAAAGGGTACTTAATTGTATCAGAGTTTATTGATGGACAAAGACAGAAGCTTTCTGTTAAAAATTGAGAACTTAAATAGAATTATCTTTTATATTCTTTAAGAGATACTCAGCCAACTTCGTCTGCTACAATAGATTACACATTATTAATAGATTACAATTTCTCAAAGAAAATATTATCGGACTTATTTCCTTCTTCACATTATCGATAGAAAGTTACGTATTACTTTAACTTTAAAAGTTTGTTTGTATATTCTTTATATTAAGTAAGCGATGGTTGTATTCTGTTTAAAAATCATTCAGTTTTAAAATTATTCAACCGAATCGATAAACAAAGATAGAAAGCATTAGACAGAAGGCAATAATTATACGACTGATACGTTCTACGCTCGTTTCCTCAAAACTGAAATTCCTTACGATTTCTTTCTCCGATATAAAAGCTCGCTTTATTTCGTCCATTTCTCCTATTTAGTACCATATAATTAAATCGTTTGTTTATTTCTTATGATCTCGAAAGTTCAACTGTACTGATTCGAAAAATTTTTATACAGGGTGAGTCAAGAAACATTATCACTTAAACTCATTAAACGTAATAACGCAGTCATCTCTACGTTTCAGAAAATATGAGGCATAATAAAATCAAAATGTATTCGTCTAATTATTCTCCTCGAATGCAATAAATTTGTTGACTCACCCAATATATAAAACCGTTTAATAGTAACTGGCTACTCGCCACTCGCCTAAATTACCGGACGCGTCGAAATGGTTCTTAAAAAAATGCGGTAGCATTTATTCCCCTAATCTTCGAATGTTCGGCTCTCCTTTTGCCTTTCCTTGTTTCCATCCTTTCCAGTCATTTGTTTGTTCGCGCGCTTTTTCTTCTCCTCCCCCGTTCTGGTTGAACGTCAACGTTTGAACAGAGACATACGAGCAGCCGCTCATTCATTCAACCATTCGACGACCGTACATTCATTCATTCATTCGTTTAACACTTTTGTGCTACACGAAGATACGGGCCGTCTGTCGCAGCGGTACGCGCCTGGGAACCTTTTAACTGTTTTGTATAACGTGATTACTTCAATCCCGTCTTTACTCTTCCTGCCATTTGAATCTGAACTAGGTTTTATTAAGTTTCGTGGATCAACACGACGCAATTTCTCGATAATTTTATTCGTCTAAGTTCGAGTTTCTATAAAAATTCTATTTCTAATTTCTATCTATAAAAATAGATAGATTGAGTTGGGGAGTAATGGTCCAGCATTGTAAAAAGAAATCAGTATATTGTATTTCCTAAGTAAATACATGTGAATTTATAATATTGATATTAATATTTACAATATTCAATGTACTACTGAAAACAGCTGAAAACGGAACTTTTTCATGAAACTATATGAGATCGACTCGTCTCGACCGCAAGGCGATCTCAGCCGTGATTTCCCTGTGCACTATCGACCAGAAGTTTGGAATCACTACACATTCCAAGGAACATAAAAATTAAAAAAGAAAAAATTTATAATCATTATGGTATCTTAGAAAATTTTTGAGCGATAAATTATCAAATTAGAAGAGATTGCTATTAATACTTACGGTATTGATTTAGAATTGATAAAAAAAGCTGTCAAGAATTTCATACGAAGATAAATCGAACAATGACTCCAAACATCATGTGTTTGCGATACGTCGAGCTTCAGGATTTTTTTGTAATTTCTTCGGTTAAAAATGTTTCGTTTAAAAAACTATCCAGGTGTTGAAAAAAGTGATAATCAGTAGAGTGAATCATTACCGCTATCGTTGGTATCTACCTGCTAGTGTGATAATGACAAATGACACGGTTATATTAAAAGTTATACGATGATACATAGAAAAGTGAATGAAAGAAATACTGTATAAAAAATACAAAATATTTACAAATTAAATTGATAAAATATAATAATGTAAAAGTTCTAATGATTTTCTTTAATCGAATAATAATGCTTTATTTAAAACCGTGTTTTTCATTTTAATAAGTGAATATGATTAACTTTACAATTTAACGATCATTCAATTAAAATAACATTCATCGAGCGATATTTCTAATTAGCTTAGAGATAATTAAAAATTGTAGCGATAAATCTACACATCCGTATAGAGTAACGAGAAAATAGGTTTCGATAAAAAGAAACGATAAGAAAAAAAATGAAAAGAAAACGTCAAGACGTAGCTGGATCGAAAGTGGGCGTCTCCAGGAGTGAAGGCGACGCGACTGAAAGCCCGCAAACTGGTTCGCTCCAGACGAGCAATCGCGAGCTCGTAATTGCTACCAACTATGCGGAGGTGGCGAGGAATATGGCACTGTTAGCGACCGAGCATCTTCTCTTAACCCTTCTTCCTCGCTTAAATAAATTAACCGAGTCATCTTGCGACAGTACGAACACGGCTACTTACATAGGTACGCTGGTCTTACGTCATGCGCGCGTGGCCGACCAACAGAGTACTTGATACTATCCTTGAATCTTGCTCGAAATTGACCGCAATCAAAGTGCCACGTCAACATTCTCTACGCGGTTCCACTTATCGAGCATATCTCACGTCACGAAAATCGAGCGGACTTCCGCTCGAAACGATTCTTCAGCGGAAGATCGATGACTCGTCTGATTACGCATTGCACGTTGCGGGTTGTGACTAATGCTTTTCTCGCGGGAGTTCACCATCTTCTTCAAAGTACTTTCGAATCGCATCATCCGAATTTGTAGTAATCGGATTCAATATGATTTTTAAATAAAGTTGATCTTAAAGAAATTCATTGAAATCAACGTATCGTTGCTACCTAACCCTTTGATGTTGCCAGAAATTGGAATATTTATCTTTCGTTCATACTGCAATCTTAAATTATTTTTATACATATAATTAAAAGATACCTGATCAATTTTGGGTATAGAAAGATCGTAAAATCAATTTGATATGTAGTGAATTTTTCGGAAAAAATAACTGAACTTCGTACATTTTTTCATTCAACTTCAATAATAATGAATAATAAAACTGTCGTGCTGAAAATATTTCGCTTTTCGACCGCAAAAGGTTAAAAACAAATTTTCACGACACAAATGCTAAGTTGTTTATGTTATTATATGTATATTCAGTAATGTTTAAAATAAATTAATCAAAGCCTCATCATAAACACCATAAAATTTTTTATACAAATCAAATTTTTTAAACAACACTATTTCTAAATTAACCACAGTTCCAAACTCCACACTGCTTCATTATTTTTTAAATTCTTCCAGCTGTACGGAATATTTCAAAAATTAATGTTAATCGTAATAAAATGAATAAATGACTATGAAATACAGAATTGTTGTAGAATTTCTGACAAAGTGGAAAGAAATTTTGAAAAGTTTCTTCGCGACGGAACGATTGCCAGAGGTTTGGCCGGCATGAAAGAAATGCCGGAACGCGTCCCGAATAAACCGCAAATCAGCCACCATCGCGCTCACGGCGCATCCCTATAGGCTACAAATTCATCCGGAACCCTTGTCCTTCCCCTCTCTGCCTAGGGGGATAGCTACCCCTACGGGAAGAGGAAACCTTCTGCTCGGAAGCAAAACCAGTCTATTCCTTTCTCTCCGTAAACGTCCGTCTCTGATGGGAGAAAAAGGAGAGGGGGAGAGCGAAACTACACGCAACGATCCCCGCAACGTGTACGTGTATGCACCTACGGATGAAAATAATGTAACACGCTGCCATTGAAATCTATTGATGCGCCACCCCAAATGCGTCGCACATGTGTGATGCGCCCATTCTATTTATATCAATTTTGCCCGAGAGAAGACTACGCGTGTTCCTGACTCCTGTGAGAACGCAAAATGGCGATGTCAAAATAACCGTAGGCAATTTTGAAACCGAGCTTCGAGCAAACTGAACGTCTTTTTATACTCCGATTTGTATGCCTCGATGGAGAATAATTTCAACGATAGCAAGGGATGCTGTCCAACGATCGGAATGCAAATACCTTTTCGTCGTGCAAATAACGCGGCAATCATGTGGTATTAGCGAAATGGTATTACAAGGGCTCCGAAAGGCATCACGGCAACCCTAGTCAGCGACTCTGCGACTAACGCTGACGACATCGACAATAATGTAATAGCGCAAAGTAATTCAGCGAGTTACCGACTACTTACTAAAATGCCAGGAACACTTATGATCTTTACGCGTTTTGCAGACCCTGCACACTGTTATCAGATATAAATAGAGATTACGTGCGTTACGAAAATCAACGTTATTTTTCGAGAACATTGATAATTTACGTTCCTATAGAAATCATGAGATGTGCAAGCATGAAAATTTATACTAAAACGCAAATTTATTCCTTTTGCCATATTTTAACGATTTTGTCTTTGATTCGAAGGAATTAGTAAAAAATAAAAAGGTGCTTAAATATATTTTCTATAGTAAATCAATATTTGACACATCAACGCACTTTCAATAATATACTAATTGATTCCGAGTCGCGTAAAGCGTAAATTAATAGGATGAAAGGGATTAAAGTGATACGTATTGGATAAAATTGGATAAAATCATTGGAACATTACTAACAGAGTCAAAACGTCAAAAAAAAAAAAAAAAAAAAAAANAGCCTCATCATAAACACCATAAAATTTTTTATACAAATCAAATTTTTTAAACAACACTATTTCTAAATTAACCACAGTTCCAAACTCCACACTGCTTCATTATTTTTTAAATTCTTCCAGCTGTACGGAATATTTCAAAAATTAATGTTAATCGTAATAAAATGAATAAATGACTATGAAATACAGAATTGTTGTAGAATTTCTGACAAAGTGGAAAGAAATTTTGAAAAGTTTCTTCGCGACGGAACGATTGCCAGAGGTTTGGCCGGCATGAAAGAAATGCCGGAACGCGTCCCGAATAAACCGCAAATCAGCCACCATCGCGCTCACGGCGCATCCCTATAGGCTACAAATTCATCCGGAACCCTTGTCCTTCCCCTCTCTGCCTAGGGGGATAGCTACCCCTACGGGAAGAGGAAACCTTCTGCTCGGAAGCAAAACCAGTCTATTCCTTTCTCTCCGTAAACGTCCGTCTCTGATGGGAGAAAAAGGAGAGGGGGAGAGCGAAACTACACGCAACGATCCCCGCAACGTGTACGTGTATGCACCTACGGATGAAAATAATGTAACACGCTGCCATTGAAATCTATTGATGCGCCACCCCAAATGCGTCGCACATGTGTGATGCGCCCATTCTATTTATATCAATTTTGCCCGAGAGAAGACTACGCGTGTTCCTGACTCCTGTGAGAACGCAAAATGGCGATGTCAAAATAACCGTAGGCAATTTTGAAACCGAGCTTCGAGCAAACTGAACGTCTTTTTATACTCCGATTTGTATGCCTCGATGGAGAATAATTTCAACGATAGCAAGGGATGCTGTCCAACGATCGGAATGCAAATACCTTTTCGTCGTGCAAATAACGCGGCAATCATGTGGTATTAGCGAAATGGTATTACAAGGGCTCCGAAAGGCATCACGGCAACCCTAGTCAGCGACTCTGCGACTAACGCTGACGACATCGACAATAATGTAATAGCGCAAAGTAATTCAGCGAGTTACCGACTACTTACTAAAATGCCAGGAACACTTATGATCTTTACGCGTTTTGCAGACCCTGCACACTGTTATCAGATATAAATAGAGATTACGTGCGTTACGAAAATCAACGTTATTTTTCGAGAACATTGATAATTTACGTTCCTATAGAAATCATGAGATGTGCAAGCATGAAAATTTATACTAAAACGCAAATTTATTCCTTTTGCCATATTTTAACGATTTTGTCTTTGATTCGAAGGAATTAGTAAAAAATAAAAAGGTGCTTAAATATATTTTCTATAGTAAATCAATATTTGACACATCAACGCACTTTCAATAATATACTAATTGATTCCGAGTCGCGTAAAGCGTAAATTAATAGGATGAAAGGGATTAAAGTGATACGTATTGGATAAAATTGGATAAAATCATTGGAACATTACTAACAGAGTCAAAACGTCAAAAAAAAAAAAAAAAAAAAAAACTGCATATCTGTACCGATGAAGCAAAAAAGGGAAAAGAAGAACTATTTTGCATTTCTCAATGTGGATAGAGAAGAATATCTATCGTATACACGGAGAAGTAACACGCGCATAGAGTACTCGCCACTTGGAGCAATTGACCACGCAAGTGTTTATCGTCCCCTTCGACTACGTGATGCTATGCAACATTCGTTTAATCTTGCTTTATATGTCGCTGTCAACTGTTATCGGTTCACCGATAATGCGCAATGGCAGCACGCTAATATATTCCTGCAACTACGAATAGAATTTGCGATCCACGACCACGCGTACTTCGATAAATCCAATATCTGAATCACTGTAATATAGACTTCAAAATTACCGATATTAACCTCGTGCAATTTACCGAACGTCCGACACTTTCATGCTCTACATGTTTACAGTTTTTAGCAAGTGATGTGCAAAATTCTTACGTTGCTATACACGGAAGGGTTAGTGACGTTCGAAAATTGTAATCTTGCAAGAACATTTACACGAAACGTTTAACGTTGAACGCATGTTAACAGTTTCTTTGCACCGGTTATAATAGAGCTATAATGCGTCATTCATAATATGGTAATTTGGTAACTTAATCAAATACAGTAGAACCCTATATAACGCGGTACGCGTATAACACGAGCCAAAAATTGCCAATGCTCCCGTATAACAAGATTAAAGAATTGCTGAAAAAGATTATACGCGTGTACGTGACTTTAAAAATTATAAATGCAAAAATATATCACTGTCTAATACCTCAATTTGTTAAAACGTGTAAGAGTAAACATTCGTGATATGCAAATGTATCTATTTTTGTATTGATTTGAAAATCATGCTTAAAACACACATTATAAATGTATATTGTCTTTTGCCTTATTAACAAGAAATATTTGTACACTCTAAGCCCCTCGTAATACGAAGTTCGTATGATACGAATCGTATCTTTTGCGTTATAAGGGGTCCTACTGTATTATTTATTTATTTATTAATGTTAAACTGAATAATTCTTCATTAGTATGTATAGTGTAAATATAAATAGTATAATACCAAATTCGACAGAATTATTATGATTCCACGCATATGCATAGCTATACAAAAAACGGACCCGAACATTGTTACAAACGTTTTCGAACTGAATTTCTAAAGTTACTCGTGTTTAAACTGCAAAAGACTCAATAGGTATACTATATATTTTATATTATGTAGATTACGAAAATTAAAATTACTTAAAATTAACTGAAAAAGAAAAAGTAGCAGCTCATCAAATAATGAATCTACAATGAATTGAATTTACATAAAGAAAAAGAGGAATTGTTGTTTGCATCTACAAGTCATTGCTGTTTTAAACATACACGTGTTCCACGGTCAAGCCTCCGTTATAAATATTCATAAACACTAATTATTGACACTATTATTGGGATTGTAAAGTAATGTTCAGAGTTTAAAATGCATTGTCAATATTCTCTTTACACACACGTTCGACGAAGTCACATGGCTTTCAGCAAATAGCTCAAGTCTAATTTCTACGAAAAAAATGCATCGATAGTTTCAAAGGAATGGAACACAGCATCGGGGACATTTAAAGGCAGAAAGAATGCGAAACACGTCTTTCGGCGGAGAGGCTGCGCGGGTCACAATCTCATCTACAGATCCTAATCGGTCAGCTATCTCTTTCTCTTTCTTGTATGTTTCTGGACCCTTCAAACGCTTAAACCCCCGTTGGACGTACGCGAGCGTAAGCTATTATCTTATTTACGCCTCATTGTCTCAATGTATCATAGCAATATCCAGCGGCCGCTCGTACCGAGCAACAACACGCTCTTGAGTGGTGGCCACGTGAAAGTAGCCCGCTTAGAATTTCCATCAAAGCAATACTTCTCTATGGATCCCAATCTGTACCACTTTTTTCAATTATTCTCTCCGAATGCGCTCGTTAAATCTTGTTAAATTCGATGCGAACGTGCGAAATTGATCCCAAATCTAAGCCTTTCATTTCTATATTTAAGTATTTTATATTCAGTTTTGATCTTTAGTGATAAAAAATTGTTACTATAAAAAATAATTACTACAAAAATGAAGACAAATAATGTTTCGATAAATGAAAAATTAATTTTTGAAATAAGAGATAAGACTAGAAATATTTCTGATGCATGGAAGAATTAAAAACTCGTGTAACATGTACAGTTTTTATTACTTTGGACAGTCATGAAATACGGATAACGTATACTTGTTACAGTAAGCATAAAAGGTACTCTAAATTAGGAAACAACAAAGAACACACTCGATTCTATTTTATCAAAATTATGCAGATACCTGTATTAGTTTGATTGCACAATATTGCAAGTTAAAACTATCCAAAATGTCGGCGTAAAATACATTGCTCTAAAGTAAAGAAAATAAATTTCAAAGAATGTAAATTAAACACGAATATCGTAGTTCAGTTTAATATCTTTAAGCGAAGCTACGAAAGCTGAATAATTTGTCTAACGAAGTAGCATAATATATATCATAATTTCTCATATAAATTCTACAAAGTTACGAGATGCATTTTTAGGAATGTTCCGTGATGTTTTGTAAAAAATGTTGATTAAAGTTTCGTTATCCTTACATTATATATTTTTTTCAAATATTTATAATTTTTATTCCTTTGATAGAGACGCGTATACTTTAACACTAGAACTACCGACGATTACTTAAACTACCAAAGTATACTTATTTGTACTACAGAAATCAAAATTACAAACATTTGAAAAAATGTATAATACAAGAGAAATATTTGTAACAGAAAATTGTGGAAAATTTTCCAAAATGCGTTACAGTAAATTTATAAAATTCCTATGAAAAATTACAAATTGGTTATTTTGACCACTTTGGTGGTTCTAGTGTTAATTGTCGGTAATTTTAGAGTTAAAAACAGATCAATTGATTTACTCAAAGAACTCAGTTTACATTAGAATGCACAAGAAAGTTATAGAAAGATGTGACGAAAATTATTATAAAAACTAAATAACGTTTCCGTTTGTCGCGATGCATGAAGAAGAAAAACAGTAAGAAGATTTAGGAACGCCGAAGCAACAATGAGGACAAAACCATTGACTATATTCGACAAACTAACTCGAGACAGGATGGTTCGGTGAAATCAAAGGACGAGGATACTCGTGAAGGCCGCTGAAATATGGTTTATGGTTATATTGAAGCCGTAAAGCAATTTCCTACTTCGAAGCTTCGACCTTGCTTCGCTCTCCCATTATCCATTGACTTTGGCCGAGCAAAACTTTTATTCTGCGCAATGTTTTGACAGCCGTTGGGTTCTGCCTGTTACTTTTACGATCCTCGCGGATGAAGCTCCGGTGCTCATTTCGTGAAATTTATTACATTGAGTTTGCTCGAGCGCTTTGAAAATTTCTCAACAATAGTTTTCTTTAATTAATCGCATAAAATAGGGTTAAAATCGAGCTGATGTAACGAGATATTTTTCCTTTAAAAATCGGCGGAATTAAGAACTATAAAAATGGATTTAATTTATCGATGAAGCGAATGTACGTCGTGAGGATAAATGAAACGGTGGGGTAGTAACGGAGAAAGGTTTCGAGATGATCGCAAATGACGAGACAAAATTTTTTAAAAAAAGGTTTGAACATTTATTTCGATGATCATACATACGTTGATCACGCGTATTCACGATTTTCGGTTGTTTACATATATACATATAGCATATCTATACTTTATGAATAACAGTTATCATTTATGTAAATAATTTAACAAAGTCGACGAATCTCAAGAACCACGAAGCTCGATTCACATTTTAATCTTCAATTAATACACATATCGATCGAAATTCGAGCTCAGATTTAAAACCTCGCGGTTTACGATCGATGACGAGAGATCATCTAAACAATTCTTTTACTATATACAATGACATTACATTACTCTACAATTTATTACTTACAATTTAAAGATCACATATCGCGGCAAGCGATTGATACGCCACGAAATCCCAAATTTGACAAAATTTGCGTTTTGGTATGGGCTCACGTCGCGTTTCAAACGACGATTGAAGTAGTTTACTTAAGCCTAATATTTACAAATCGACACAAAAGAAAGGAGAAAAAGTACGTACAATATCACCGCGTAAGCATTTACTGGAACGAGAGGAAAAGCTTCAGATAATGCCGAGGGGTTGCGAGCAACGCTCCGATCCAACGCAGAAGAATGGAAACCGCAAATCGGTCATCTTCGGCTTGTTAGCTTCGAACCACTATTCTTGTGAATTCAAAATTGCTCTACGAGCAATAGTCAAAAATGGCTAATTCTAGATTATCAAGTTCGTTCAGCTTTGTCTGCCAGTGAGTACGGTGATCGGTTTGAGCAGTAGCTGAGGAGAACTGTGAGGAAGAGATCTTGGTTGTTGAACTGCTGCGGTGTTGCAAACCGGCACAGGAGGTGAGTGAGGTGACATGGGCTCAGGACTGCTACCAGGCGATGCTGTGGCGGATGGTGTTTGCCTCAATATTGGTACCTGGTTCACGTGGTACCTCGCTGGCTGTTGATTATGCGCAAACACCGCGGCAGTGTTATGATGTTGGTGCGCGGCCAATGATCTCAGGGTGGAGTAGAAGTCGTAAGGGTTGCCGGAGACCGGAATGCCGGAGGCGGCGATGCTGCTCGGGTAGCCAGCGGCAGTCGGAGGCTGGAGCAACCTCTCCATGGAGAACGAACCGTGTTGCGGTGGTGCGGCGGTCGCTGGCAGTGGTTGTGGTTTGCAAGGCAAACTACTGGTCGAGCTGGTCGCTGCGCCGGGTAACAAACTGGCTGGATAACCGGCCGGCGTAGAGTAGGCACCGGTCGCCGGTGGATATCCGGCGGCTCGATGCAAATACGGAATCGTGTAGAGAGACGCCGGCCATCCGGGTGGCGCGTACGCTGTGGGGTACAATCCACCGAGCACGACGCTTCTTTTGAACGCAGCGAGCCGTGATCTGGAGGCTGCCGTGGTCCTTCTGCGAAGCTTTCCGGTTGTTCCACCGATGAACACGTCCTCGGAACTCGGATCGAGCATCCAGTAGTTTCCCTTGCCCGGGTCGTCGTAATGTCGAGGAACTTTTACGAAACACTTGTTCAACGACAGGTTGTGTCTGATAGAGTTCTGCCAACCCTGTTTGTTATTTTCGTAATAAGGAAAATGGCGCATTATATACTCGTAAATGCCATTTAACGTGAGTCTCTTCTCCGGACTTTGCCGAATGGCCATCATGATGAGCGCGTTGTAACTGTAAGGAGGCTTTTCGCACTTCTTCTTTTCATCGGTCTGCCGATCTTTCGAATCCTTCTGTTCGGAAGAGTTGACCGAATTCGCAGCGTTTCTGGAACAGTCCAAAGGCGGCGTTTCAGTACCGCCGTCCCCGGTCACGTCCAGATCACTCGAATCTTCGCTGTCGTCAACGTGACCGATTTCAGGAGACGCCGAACGACTGACGGTTGGTGCTGGAGTTCCGGCGCAAGCTTCCGGTAAGATACTACGGATGCTGAAGTTGCTTTTAAGAGCAGCTCGCGGTGGCGGCGAAGCAGTCACCGTGTGCTGTTCGCTGGATCCTTCCATATTCACCATTCTTTCACAGTGTCTTTTAAAAAACTCGTAGCACTTCTCGAATCTCGCAAAATGTACAAGGAAATAACTTGTCGCCAATAATTCGGAAAACACATGTAAAAGTTCACAGAGCAAATTTTCCGAACAAAAAACACACCACTCGCTATTCTCTTTACTTCGAACGTATCTCATAAGCAACTGTCGACCTTACTCCAACAGAGCTATGCCGCGCATTTGCCGTCATTCCCTCTACGTACCCTATATATACCGTTCGTAGTCACGCCCTTCGAGTTCTACTCGGCATACACAGGGAGAGCTTGGACCAATCGGAACGGCCACCGTTCGCTTTCCACCGCCGACGTCCTTTCGCCCCACCACAGTGGTTTGCGGCCAATGTTTGACAGCAAACTGTGCAAACAGCGCGGAGTTACGTCGGGGGCAGGGATTTCGAAGGTGGCCGATCGCAGTTACGCCAGTAGTGGGGAGCGCAGCCGCGAACTCGCGTATACAAACAAATCCTAACGCGATATCTGTATTTCTACGCCCTCGTACAGCGTTCGAGCAGCCAACTCTCCACGGGAACCACGTTGCTTGTCCACGCGTGAATACACCGAGCCGAAGGGGGTTGAATGCCCTTTGTTGCTGTAGTTCCAGTCGCTCCCAATGCTTTTCGATCGAATCGTAGAACCTTCGAAATCGATATTCTTCTGTAATTGCTTCGCTACTCTATCGATTAACAAACCGTTTCTTATTTTTTTTTATTTAGCTTTCTAGATATCTCGTTCCTTTCTTTATTCCGTCTATTGGTATGACAGAAAGAATAGTTTACGCGATACTTTAAATAATTCGTCGTGAACGTGTGAATATAATTCGAAGAATACGAATGCTATGAAAGTAGAAAAAAATGAAAATTTGAATTAAAACCTTTACGAAATATCAAGTTGCCAGATTCGTTATCGTTAATAGCGATTATAAAATAAAGATAATGCGAACAATGACTTCTATTTTAGTTTTTATGAACCACTATTCGGTTAAATCGAACGTATACCAATACCAAAGTATAATATATAACTTTAGCAAATTATTTAAAATCATTTTATTATACGCACGAAAGTTAATATTTTTAACTTATAGTAATTTTCAATAAATTATATTTTAAAGTAAACAATCTGACGTTAATTATTGGAAACAAGATATGTATAAGTTTGCGTATTTACGAATCAGGTGTAAAATTCGTAGGTTACGGTACTATTTGCAAATTATATATATAATATTGGTAGTAAAACCGTTTCAAAAATAAATCTTAATAGGACTAATTTTCGTATCTTATTAGCCATATTACATTGGTTTACCAATGCAAATACAAGAAACTTATTATTATGATACGGAACACGCTTCGTAGGTAAGTACGCCATAATCTTGGAAATTTCGATTTGTAAGTCCTAGAAAGAACGTGGTCTCTAATAAAGAAATAACATTATCCGTTTATTGTCCCCCTATTTTTATTATATTAGTTCCTTCCCTCTGGCTTCGAGCCTTTGGGATTTTATCCTACCATAAATTTTCTAATAAAATACATATCAGTATATTTACCTATACCTTTATAATATTTTATTCTTTTTTATTTTTAAAATAAACTTGCTTACTTTTATAATTATGCGTTTACTGTTATCCTGCTTCTATTATATTAATCTTTTCGCGGGTGACATTATGCGTTCTCCTGTTGTTGTTCGTTAACCTTTTCCTACTCGCTTCGGGTCTGTTAAATTTTACGATATCATAAATTTTCTCATAAGATACCTATCGATATATTTGTACTTTTGTAATATTTTATTATTTTTGATTTCTAAAATCAATTTTTTGTTTCTATCACAATTATGCATTAATAATGACCCAACTATAATGACTCGAAGTAAGGATTAACAAAAGAATGCTAAAGTACAAGTTGAAGGATATACTGAATTTATTACACCAGTAATCATTTTACCGAAGACTTTGAAAGACACACGCTTTAATAAATTATCTACGATTAAATGTCGGTTCAGTTTTTGTTCAATGGCTAACAGTTATGTCGATTCCGAGAAATATTACTGAAACAGTTGACACGTGTTATGACTACCGAAACAATAAGAAAGATAATAAAATTGAAAAGCGGCATTTCCAGGCCTTACAGGATCGATCGAATGTTCTAAGTAGCGGTAATGACGTCCCCACTACTAACGTGTAAATTACGGATTAGATGGATGAATATGGGGCGAAGGAAGAAGGTAGGTAGAAGGGTTAGTTAACCCTGACCGGTCAAATCGGATAAACTTTGCTCACGGCGATTGTTTCCTACTATTGTAGTCTAACAAGATTAGCTCATCGGCAACGAGTCAACATTCGATGTCCTCGCAACCTGCAAAAGTGCTCTTTTCATTTGTAATTCCATTATTGTTTAGCTTTATGGTCGTTGATGTCATGTAGGGATAGTTCCACGAAACGGATAGAACCTCGAACCTAATTTTCATATACTCGAATCTTGAGGGTTCTATACCGTATACTCCATAGACAAGATATATCTTAAAAATACAAAAAGAGATCGGAAGTTTCAGGCCGCAATATTAATTTTCCGTAGGTGGCGTACTATGTCATTATTTTTAATATCATTACCATGTGCGAAAATATTCACGTTTGAAAAAAAATTGATGTTCCAAATTTGACATATAAAATATGAATAAATAATTTGCATATCTTATCATAAGAAATGAAAGATACCACCATGTTTGTGTTACTATTGTTACTAATATTACCAGTTAATACTATGTCATATTAATCATACATTTATTAGAAAAAATAAATGCGATGGATTAAAATCATGTTTGAAAAACAAAAAGAACAATAAACAAATAAATTTATTGTAGGGTAAGTCTAGGATAGGACCGGCCGGTATTAATATCTCAAAAATTATTGTACTGACAATTGTCGAAAAACCGTATATATTTTATAAATTACATTTAAAGCTTTGTGCATACTAGAAAGTAAAACTAAAAAAAATTATTTTGAAATCTCCGCAAACGAGGATTAGGTTAAATACGTAAGGTATTAAGGTTGTCTCTCGATGGATGCTCTAACAATAAGCATAGGAACATTTGTGATTTATGTGGAAAATTTAAGTAAAAGCAACATATCAACTAACTTTCTCTTATATTATATTTTGTATAAACTACATTTTTTGATACTTGTAAGCAGTGGACGCTCTAATCCGAACATGCGGGTGAGACCGTCCATTTGCAACGTTGGTATTTCTTGATTTAAAAAAGAAATAAATATTTTAATATGTCGCGAAGTATCATTTATATATATTTTAAATTACTTATGCGCTACTTTAATTCGCCCAAAGCAACAAAAATATAAAAAGCCAACGATGCAATGGCTTCTTTTCAAAAATTGTGTTTGTTATTACGTTGTACGTCATAAATATGTACGAACAAGTTGTATCTCGTTAAAAAATTTAGCCTTTGAATATTTTAATAAATCAAATACCTCTGGTTTATTATCAAATTATTGGTTTTGTAAACAGTAGAATTGCACTTTGGTTGGTAAAGAATTTTATAATAGTAAAAGAAATTTGGAAGATAATTTTATTATTGATCCGTGGTGCTATTTCACGATTCTATAAGTTAGTGATTAAGTAATAAAGATAAAATAATTATTATAGGTTCGACGATACCCCCCGCTGAACACTATCAATTAACATTGTGTTTAAAGCATTAGTATAACTGCAGACAGTCGCTTACGTGGCTCAATTGAATCGTCTGGATGAAATAATGGCTACCTGTGAGTGCTATATTCAAAGATACGGCTAACTGTGCCGGTCGGCTCGTTTGATGTGTATGCCATTTTACGGGCGTAACAGCACGTATGGTAGTTTCTGGAGTGAAGCTCGTTAATCCTGGAAAAAGGCACCGATGCCTCCTTGAAAACGATGTCTTGTAGATTTCATCTCTTGATGGGAAAACTCTTGGTGGTCCAAAAAGATCGGAACACACGCAGGACGTACAATTTTTTACAGAAGTGCGAGACCGTTAGTAGTCCTAATTAAAATACTTGCAAAATTTTTGAACAAATGAGTGTTGCGAAATATTGTTATACTAAGGATAATCGAAAAATACAGCTTGCTGTTTAAAAAATTTCTTTTAATAATCAAGGACTTTAGTTAATTTTCTGAAGATTATGGAATTAATTAGGAAATAATGAATTACAGTATTATACCTATTGATGATAATTCTAATTAAAATTAAGAGGAATATAAAAATTTTAAAATAAAATTTGAAATCAAAGGTTGATGTTACGTTTCTGTGAGATACATTCCATAAAAAATACAATCATTTACAAATATATTGCTGTAAGTACATACATTATACATTATCAGTAAAATCGATAAATTTGTAATAATGTTGTTACTACATCTTAATAAAATAGTACGGTTAACTATAGAGTTATACTATAATAACAAATGCCGTAGGGGAGTATGAAAATTTAGTTTTTACAGGTGGTCATTTTGTCTATTTCTAATATAGAGGACTCCATGGACATCGGTAGTGATTTTGAAAACCTATTTTTTTTTCATATGAACGAAGACTTCGGAGGATGATATTATATTATAAATTCTAAATTTGTAGTAAATTAAATTAACCTAAGAGTTATTCTTCCCACATTTTTTTTATTAAATGGTTATATATACCTATGTAAAGCTAATATTTTTCTACTACGATTGAGTATACAGATGTGATAACACAAAGTGAAACAATGCCACACAAACCACCCTCGTTTAGTAAAAAAACTCAATTGTTACAAAAGTCACGTAATCTCTTCGTTATGCGAAGTCTTTAACGCGTTTCGTGTCGGACCGATTTTTGGTTACTTTCCGTGTAGGCCGCATTGGACGTATACGTCCCACTATGCGATTAACACGATATACATGATATTAAGATGTCAATACATGACTTTGCAACAAATTTAAAAAAAATTATTCATTTTACAATGAAAATTCGAAATGTCTTGAACCGCGTATACGCTCCACGCGGCACAGAACGTGTTAAACATATACAGTAATATCAAAATAAATAGAAAGAAAGCATAAATAAGTTAAAAAATAGAATTGCAAAAATAACTTGTTGTTAGTTCGAGACACATTATTTTCATTACACACGGCACTTAACGTGTTAATAAAGCATAAACGAAGAAGAAGTACATTATCTCGTTATCGCGAAAGCGTCGTAAAGATAGGAATGAAATTAATGAATAGATTCGATGTTCCCAGAAGATGGGA
The DNA here is from genome assembly GCA_019453375.1 of Ctenoplectra terminalis. Taxonomy (NCBI): domain Eukaryota; kingdom Metazoa; phylum Arthropoda; class Insecta; order Hymenoptera; family Apidae; genus Ctenoplectra; species Ctenoplectra terminalis. The sequence continues at coordinate 110,137 of SMSQ01023104.1, forward strand.
ATGTGCCTGCGAAAGATGACGCCGAAGGAAAAGGCACGTGACAAACGTGAAAAAGGAACGGCCGAGAAGGATGCTACCATTCGGTTGCTCTCCGAAAGGAGGCATCGGAGGAAGCAAGAAACGTTTTTAGGGTCGCCGGTACGATATCTTTATAGGGTCCGGACTGCTCGACCCCCCATCGTGAAAACGTCGTCACCCCGTGGCGACCCATAGATTTAGTTGCATCCTTGCTTGCGCCCACCTTCGCGGTTCCTTCGTACTTTCTGTAATTTTTCTGTCGAGAGATTTGAGTATCTCGCATCTCAATTCACTAATCCAATTTTTAAAGAATGCTTATAATTTACAACGCGTATTGTCATATCATGAAATTAACTGGATTAATATTTTCTGAGAAATACGTTTCCAAAGACTGCAGTTACTGTTCCTTTTCTTTTGTTAATATATCCCTTTAAATTACCGCTTTTCATAACCTGGTCGACGGTCAGATTCGTATTTATTTTAAACAAAAACTCATTAAGCCAATGGTTGAATTTATTCGGCGAACTTTGGAACTTCCGGATTATAATACGACAATTCGGCTTAAAGCCGTCACTACCTGGAAACTTGGGCACAGGTTTACCAAGCGTATCAAATCGTAGTCCCAGAACGTTCATTACTTCATTATCGTAGAAGAAATTCGTATTCGTCACAGTTCCAAAAATCAGCTGACTCGCTTTTTTTCGCCAATTGGAAAAGTCACCGAGTCGTGCCTCCCGCGTTGATCAATTTCTATTTTGTACAATATAAATGTAACGGCAATAGCAATATGTAAACTTGACGTCTTGCTTTTAAAATGACAAAATTACAATTTATATGCAAACCAGAAAGTAACAAACTTAAAGTAAAACTGGGTAATACGGCCTCGATTACAAAATATCCCATTGTTTTAAGCATATAAATAATAATTCACTATTGCGAACGACAGAATTAAAGTACTCTTAATTGTAAAAATCAATCGTGGTAAAAGTAATAGCTGAAAATATTACGATACTATATTTACTATTGTCTACTTTAAACTAAATTACAGCAAATACTAAGAAAATTCAATTTTATTGTTTTTTTTGCGATATATTAATACACGCGTCCGAAAAATATGTTAAGGTTAAGAAAAATGATTATTTACAGTTACTTTTTGTTAAACTTTTTTCATAATATCAATGTAATGACGAAGGATAAAGAACACTTAATATAATTTGATAAAAAAAAAAAAATAAAGAGTTATGAAAAAATATTTGTTTTATTGATATTTTTAAAAAAGGTGGGGCGCATAATCTGGTTTTACCGTACTATTGTTAAATGAAAAAAATCTTAACTATGTCATATTATATATGTTAGCGTTTACTATTATACGAATGATGAAATTTAGAATCCGAACGAATCGTAGTTCACGGAACAATAATGAAAAAAAGAGCTCGGAAAAGATTTTGATTTAGTGTGAACAGATTTTGACCCGATGAATCCGCTGCAATCCCATTTTCTGGGATCTAGCGCGAGCTGCGAAAGGAACAACCGTAGCGAATCGTGGGTAGCCTGGCCACTCATTACGTCATGATTAGAAGAGTGCGGCGAGGACTAGAAAGGCTGCCGTCGCAGCTCCAGGGCGTCGGACTTCCAGCGGCGCGTTCTGCGTGTTCCATCTTTTTGAGTTGTCCTCGGTGGCCATTTTCCACAGCGTAGGAAATCGGTTTTCCTGGGCGCACAACGTCTGCGTTCCCATTATTTCATCCCCTTGTCACGCAGCCGCTTTTACAGGGCCTGATGCGACGTGCAGGTAACCAGGAGAGGACCAACAAACGAGTCTATTTGCTCAACAAAGCGGGCTGGCGTCCGGATTGCTTTCTATGTTACGCGCGAGTCAGAAACGACTCCTCGACGACGATTCGACCACGTGTCTGCGGACTAGAAACGTGGTTTCAAGATCGATGAAACTCTCACCTATTGTCGGTCGACGCTCCCCTACCGCACGAATGAACATCTGAAGCGTCCCGCGCCATCCAAATCTCTAACCACAATTTATTTTCTAGTTTTTATTAGATTTAATCATAAGAATTGTCGTTTTTTCTGCTACTACTTTCACATTGCATTTTAACTTGTTCAGTACAGGACCGACCTATTCCAATACTAATTTATTCTTTACATAAAGATGTCACTAATTATATATTCAATGCATTATTGGTTATTTCTGCGAGATTAGGTGATTAGCTTCAATGGAAACGAATGTTTCGAAAGTGCATTTGAGACACATCATATCATATGAATTTAGAACGGGTGGTATTTCAAATACGACGACGTACACTATTTGCAATGCGAAGCTCTAGATGTTAGAAAAGGTCAACGTTGGTTTAATAAAATTAAAAGGTGGAAATCTTGGTCACAACAATACAGTAGGTGATCAAATTATTATGATCACTTCGAAATAACTATTTATTCAAACTTTGTGCAAAAATGGATTTGAAAGTACACTTGAAACAACACCTTTTTTCGGTACAAAAATTATTGTTAGGTTTTTTAAATCTGCTACAAATTGTTTAAAAAATTGTTAAGATGTATATCATGACTCGTTGAATTCAATTTGAAGCTAGTAAATGTATATGAAAAATATAATAAGAATACACACTACTTAATAATGTTAAAACAAGTAACAATCAAGAAAAACACAAGTGAACAAAGATAATCTCATAAATCACTAGTATCAAATCACACTATTGCAAATGAACAATGGCGGCATAAAATGTTAGTCTATTACAAATATACCTCTTACCGTACATTAACCAAATAAAATACTATCGACAACAAATTAAAATATAGCCAAATTGTCTGTTTATGCGTCAAGAACAAAAAAGCGTACCTACATGTTCTTATTATTCAAGACGTAATATTACTAAAAATATAAAATATATAACTCTTTCGGTTGATCGTAATAATTTGATCATCCACTGTATAAACCTTTTTCGTCTCAAAACCTTATCATTTTTACAAAAGAGGTATTGAAAAGTTTACAGACCAATGGAAAAATGTATCTAACCGTTATTCGTCCCTCATTTTCCAAATTTGATTTGTTCCTTGGTATCAAATTGACACAATGGTAAAGTGTCAATATCATGAAAATATTTTAATTAAAAAATTCTTGTATTGAAAAATAGAGGAACGAAAGTTTTGTATATTCAAACATAAATTTGTTCGCAAACAATGTGCAAAGCATAGATACCGCTTTGTCGCATTTATCGCAACGTGTACTCTTTGTGGAAAAAATGTGTCAAATTGACACCAGGAACCGATAAAGTCTAATGCAAAATACTATTTATAAATGAAATATTGGGGTAAATAAATCTCTTTTTATTAAAACAGTATATATAATTCAACTCAATATTTGATCAATTGAAAATTATTTATTTCTCTCCCAATTACATTGCACTTAATACTATTGATTCAGGATCTACTTTAAACATACGTACACAGAAAACGATTCAGTGGTGATTCTAACATTATTACGTATTTCTACTTTCTATCTGTTTAGCATAAAAACATCTTCGCAGCCGATAACTTTTTCATCGTTCTAAACCTGAAAATCGAATATGATAAACTTACATCTACGTTATAAATGGCTGCTGCACACTTTTATTATTAAAATAAATAAAAGAAAAATTTGTTTTAAAAAATTATTTTTATAACTATTTATTGTTTAGAATTTAAGAAAATTTACCTGCTACAAATTGAAATACGTGAACGAGTTTATTTAATTTTTAGGTTGATACTCGATAACTTTGAACTTGAAATATAAAAAAATCGTGGTATCACGTCAGCGGCAATCAGCGATAGATTTTAAAATTTATTGCCTATTTTAAGCAGATAATTTAACACATTCGGAAATCAAAGCTTTTTACACCATAATCGTTGAAGTGACAGGAATCGTTTAAAAAATTCGATTGAATAGTACCAAGCAGCAGAAACGAATAAGAATATATAAAAGCAAAATTAATTATGTGCATGCGTTTTATTCATTTTCATATTAGAAATTAGTTGTTGCGAAGACCACGAGAGAAAAAGTTTCAATTTTCTGAAATGTTTTCAAATACTTAATAACGTTAAAGATGCATTGCCATAGACAGACACTACAGCACTTTTGTTTAAAAGGAACGTGTACAGTGCGATCGCACTGCTTGGCACTAAAACCATTAAAGTCACCGGATAAACCCCGAGTCGAAATTCTTAAACAAAGTGCGCGGACAACCGTGGAGTCACAACGAGGAAATACTGTATCCACGATTTTTCGAGACTACGGTCAGCGAGTCAAGCGGATGATCTTCCCCAGGAAACGTCGGCCGAGACACGGTGAGAAACGAAAGTGTCAAAAATCGAAGAAAATCCGTGGATCTGTAAACTTAAGCCAACCGTTACATAGACAGACTCCGACTTCGAAGAATAAAAGACTGGAATAAGATAAACCAGCTAATCTTCGACCGTTTCAGAGGACGAGGTTTTACACGGAGATCATCCACGATCCTAAGAACGGGTTGAAGTCTTAAAAAAGAAAAAGAACTAGAGGAACTTTACGGATAAGTGAAATTTTTCGATAAAGTCAAGCAGAATCTGACATTTCGTGAACCACGACAACGGGGTATGCGCTTAATGCGATTTGGTGAACTTAAAAAGTTAAGCAGTACTGACTGTCGGAATCAATTCGTTAATCTGCAAAAATCTGACCACTTGCAAGTTTTACAGTTTAACCAGAAACAAACTTTACTGATTTTACAGGGTATAGGGTAAGTTCGGGATAGTTCGACCACCGGGAGAAATCGGCCAGTATTAATATCTTTGTCTTTTATATAAGTAAAACGAATAAATCGGCTTACTATTATTCTCGTACTAACAATTATCGCAAAACCGTATACATATGTTGTAAATTACATTTAAAGTTTTATGCAAACTAGTAAATAAAACTAAGGAACAACTATTTCGAAACCTCCGCAAGCGAGTATTGTGTTAAATGTGTAAAGTGCGGACATCGATTTCGTGATGGACGCTTTAAGCCTGAGAACATTTATGATTTATTTAGAAAATTTAAGTAAAAACAACATATCAACTAATTTTCTTTTGTATTATATTTTGTATAAGCTACATTTTTTAGTGTTTTTCAAGATCGGTCTCACCCGTTATGGGTGGACGCTCTAACTCGAACATACGTGCCAGACCGTCCATTTACAATGTTAGTATTATTTGATTAAAAAACGGAATAAATATTTTAATATGTCACGAAGTATAATTTATATATATTCTAAATTACTTATACGCTACTTTAATTTGTCTTAAACAATAAAAATGTAAAAAAACTAACAATGCAATGGCTTTTTTCCAAAAAATGGTTAAACTATCTCGGAGTTACCCTAGATGTTTTTATAAAGCAGCATATTATTTGGAGCGAATATTTTAGTAAGTTATTAAAAACAATAAATATTTTTTCTATTTCGCTATTGACATCGTATTAAGAACTAAATGGTTATGGTTTTGAACTGTACAGTTATGAATAGTTTCAATTTACTACTGATTTGAACAATGCACATGGGTTAAAGTGACATTTATTCATGTAGCGACACCTATTAGTCACTTTATAATACTTACCCTTTGTAGTCTAACCTAATCTCACTCTCTACTTCCTTAGTTACCTTTCTTTCGCTCAAATAATATAAGTTATTAAGCATGTAAATGTGATAAGCGTCTTTGCTTAATTACTGTCTGATTATTATCTAAACTGAATATTTTACGCGTGCAAGTAACAGGATAACGTATTTTACAAGATAATAATATAATATTTTTCAATCTTCAGGTACATTGTTACATTTAAAGAAAAAATAAGTCCTATATAACGTGACACTATGGAACTATTCAACCTCTCCCGGTATAATTTATTATTTTTATCAACCGTGTAAGAGACACAGTCCGTGTTAATTGCTCGACTTCTTTTTTGTAATTTAAATATAAAATATATAATTCGAAAATATTATTCTACTTTTTGATCGAAAGGGTTGAAAGGATTGAAAGGATTAAAAGGATACGTAGACACTATTGTATGCCCGAAGCAACGAATACAGTTCAGTTCCGTTACAGTAGGGAGTTCCTTTCCACGCGGTCGATGTTGTATCGCACTGGCGGATTCCTGAATTCTAGGATTTGTAGCTTTTGTCCTACCCCCTAATCGGGATTAGTTTACCCCGAATTCTGGCATAGCACAGTCCAAGTGGTTTATAAAAATAATACACCGCCGGTACGAAAGAGGGCGGTGCAAAGTGGAACGGGGTGGTCTGTTGTCTGGTCACTTTAGCTTGTCTTCTAAACACGAGGCGGCGCATACTTTTGTAGGAATTAGAGAACTTTTATTCGTTCTCGTTTTCAGCATGACTCCAGGAATGGCTAGATCATCGGACTCCTGTACAAACGGAACCTTTTCAATTTACAAAAGAAATTTATAACCCTTTCACCATGTCAGGACTAAGCTGGTTATGCATGAAGTCAGAATTTTGCCTTCCGTCCTTTTGGTAACTTACTCGTTTGTCGATTGACAAAGAAAATCGAATTAATCCGTAGGTGTGTTACTATTTCGACGTATCTATGCAGGGACCTTTTCATAGTTTTATATTGAAAATACGTACAATTGCTCCAAACAATCTTCTTAAAAACATTTCGATGGAAAATATATATGCGATTGCTGGTAAATACAATATTCCTTTTTTAACAAGAATACACAGAATGAACCGCGTATCGTGGCTACTATAAATATTTTTATTATTAGCGGATCCCTCGAATTCTTCTTTGTATTGCATAAGATTGTTTAAAAATGCCCTTAAGATAATTAGAGTATTTCATTCTTTTTTTTTTTATGTTACTACGCAAAAATTTATAACTTTTTTATGGCAATTTCTTAGCAATTATTAATTCCAGAATATTATAATTTTTGATTCATTTTGCTCACGAAGTATTGAACAGTATCTTTTTCTTTTCACCATATAATATACATAAATTATGTAATATAAATTTGTCAATTATTGATTGCTTTAGTAAACATATTTCTTTTACTTGTAAAAAAGAAAAAATCGTATAGTTTTGTTAATTTTCAGATATTAACCCTACTTTTTAAACCCGGTGAATACTTCGTATAACACGAATTTGCATAATACGACATTTTTTAGGAATCTAATAACAGTATTAAAATTAAATAAAACTATCAAATTAGATAATACAGGTATAACCAAAAATCTATGGTGATTTTATTGCTTTATACAATGACACGTTTAATTATGGTATACCAAACGTTCAATGTATATCCAGGATAGTTCGACCACCGGAAGAGATTGGCCAGTATTAATATCTCAATATAAAACAAATAAATCGGCTCATTATTATTCTCGTACCGATAATTGTCACAAAACCGTATATGTATTATAAAATACATTTCAAGTATTGTACATAATGGAAAGTAAAACTAAAAAAAATTATTTCGAAACCTCCGCAAACGAAGATTGGGTTAAACATATAAGGTATAGACGTTGTTTCTCAACGGATGCTCTAAGCATGAGAACATTTGCGATTGATGTGGAAAATCAAAGGAAAAGCAACGTATCGCTTAATCTTGTGTTGTATTATATTTTATATAGGCTACATTTTTTGGTATTTGTAATGGGTGGACCGTCTAACCCGAACATGCGGGCGAGACCGTTCATTTGCAACGTTGGTATTTTTTGATTTAAAAAAGAAGTAAATATTTTAATATGTCGCGAAGTAT
>SMSQ01023105.1:0-10008 GCA_019453375.1 Ctenoplectra terminalis
CACGACCATTTTTCATAAACATACTCCAAGTAACGTTGCACCTAACTGTGTACGAAAAATGAAATTAGAGAAGCATAGGAAGAACAGAACAGCTTATACTCCGTCAATCTTAAATATTAAATGTTAAGAACCACCTGGAGCCGATCTAAATAGCGAAACGCTCATTAAGACCATTCACCTCTATCACAGAACTCGAGACAGCGGTTGACAGTCCTCTCTGATGGTCTTATCGACCAAGATACCGACATAACTTCCCATTACCTCTCACCGTGCACTCTCCATGGGGCTGCAAAACCGGAGAGCGAGGATATAAAAATTTATCTCGTTGCCAGAGATGTAAAAAGAAAAGGAAAAAAAGAGGCAGAAAGAAGGAAAGACCTATCCGTCTCAATTTCTCCTCGCCTATGCAGCAACAGCCAACAACGAGCAGCTTTCGCTGTCCGGGCGTACAGACCCACCTCATCCTGAGGCAGGACTTCGTTCGGCTAAGAACGTACTCGCTAAACGACGTAACTTTTATCGGCGAGCATCTCGACTTTGCAAACTGAGTTGTTACAAGGAGGACGGCGGCGTCGCCTGATGGGCGCGAGGTTGGAAGAGGTTCGAAGTCGTTTAAACTTCCAGGAGGGTTTGACGCCCGGCACCACTTACACCGAATTGCCCCGAGCATCGTCGCCGTGAAAAATAAAGCGCAAGCAGAGGGTTCGGATACATTCATCCCTTCAAACGAGACGTTTACGCACCTTCCAGCGAGCGAGTAAAAAGGGAAAGAAGATTTTGTAAGAGAAATTACTCTGTGATCCTTAGTGTACATGCATCTTAACTTTGTTACCGCTTTTAAGGGTTACTTTTTTTTTAACCTAGCCGCGTTTCTCTTTCCTTTAAAATAATTTACTAATTCTTTAGGAACGCTTTTAGCGAAATAATCAATAGAGTAACTTGGGCATCGATGGTCCACTTTTTTTTTATTTTTAAATCGATGCATCGTAAAATTAATCTACAGGTATTTATATTAATACTGATATTTATAATATTATATATTCGTGGTATTATATATTTATAATATTTATAATATTTAGCACGGTGTTAGAAACAGCTGAAAAACGGAACACTTCGAAGGACGAAGGAGATAAATTATATTATTAACGGAGAAGCACGGAACACTAATCCTCTATGAAAAATTAGGAACTGGATGTTTCGACCACTTTAGTAATCCTTGCATTAAATTTTACCCCTTCGCGTGAAACAAATCCTACAATATAACGTCTACAACAATTAGTGCGCATAATAGAACCGTGCGAATTTACACAATTGCGCACCCTTATTCGATAAACAAAGGAAATTTGAATAAAATAATTCTTGCGCTACAAACTGAAGTAAATGGAAGCTAGTTTAAAAAATAGCCAGTTCGAATCGAGCTCCCGATCGGTAGTTTTATTTTTCTCCACACGTTCGATGCAACCGCCTATTCAAACGATTCTCCGATTCACTATTTGTCTGCATTCAATCACGAAACGATAAATAATGTTACAGATACCATTGAAATATCTGAACGGATCCACTCTTGCGACTATTTTTTGCTGCTATAAAAATCGGCAACGATACGGACAGATGGAAAGAGGCGGATCGGAAAGGGACGTATTTTCAGTGATGGAGCACATCCATAATTCGGACAGAATCGAGAACAGGCTGGCATAAGCCTCCCATCGTGCATTGTCATTAATATGCAATTTGTCGCTGCCAATCGTTCTTCTCTAGTACATGAAAAAATACTAACCGATATCCGTAACGCTCGATCGCGATCGACACCGACACGAGCTCCGACTACCTCGGTTTAATCAACGAATCTGCATGGGCGAAGTTACAGCGTGATTCAATCAAATTCTGTTGGATATTTCAATATCGGCCGATTGAATTTTAGAAGGAAAACCTGGATGCGTGGATGCGAACGGTACACGTTCGACTCTTAAAAACTCATATCGTTACCTCGAATGTGGAACTTCGACGAGTTTCGAGAAGAACGACGAAACAATCGAATCATTGAATTAATATTTCCTCCGATCGTTTCGCGGTATTACTAACGATAATTCTTGCGAAATATTTTTTATATTTTTTAATAAGGAAAATTAAAATCAGGATCCTAAGAATAACATTTTTATAATTCTTAGGTTAATGAAATAAAAAAGATATTGGATTTGAGGCTTGTAAAATGTTCAAATATTTGCTTTTATATTGTGATACTAAATTCATCTTGATCAATCTTAAATTAATCTTCATTTCTCTCTTCTGTCTCAAAAATGTTCTTAAACTGAGAATTGTTATGCAATTATAGAGAAAAGAGTGCAAAATTGCACAGAAAGCAAGTAATATAAAAATATCCAAAATATTCAAATTGTAGCGCTTTTTATTTCCAGTAGGTGAGATAATTCTTTATCAAAATTCCACTTTTCCCATCATATTCTGCAAAATATGAGATTGCATAAAAATCGAGTCAACCGATAACACGCCTGATACAATTACAATTTTCTGTTTAATCCATTTCCACCGAAAGATTCCCACGATAATGACAATTTTAACACACAGGGTACGGTAAGAGAAGCGTGGCAGGATGATGAAAATATTTCTCTATCTTAATTCAACTGACTGTGTACGCGCAGTGAAATTCCTAATGGCATTAAGGTCTTACAGGCACGTCCTAGACCTGTCTAGAGATATTTCACGTAGCCCAGGATAATTCATGACCACATCCTGCAGAACCGGTAATATTCCTGGTTTTCCCGTGACACCTTCCACGATGTAAATCACCCCCTTCCCCATCGGTCTGGGTCGTGTAAAGTGGATGGGAACCTCCGGATGTCATTTTTCGAAAAATAATTCCCAACCGTGTGGCTCGGTTGGTAGACGTCTTTTCCATTAAAAAGTTTGATTCGTGGATTCGAGATCCGTCGATGGGAATGAAAGTTTGTCATTCTCCGCGAAGACGGACCAAGAAATACCACGATGTTGGAATGTCAGATGAGCGAGGATACGTCGTCAGGAAAGCCTAGTTGACGGACTATAAAGCACGAGCCACATAACCGGTTCAAATCTTCCGTTTTGGCCGACAATAATTTATCATCCCTTTTCTCGTAGCTTTTACGAGGATTACTGGGTACGCCGCGACAGGTATTCACCCATTCATTCGCATGTACTAATTGCTAGACCGCTATGCGAGCCTTTCTACGTTTCCTAGGGTTGAGAAATATGGGCGGGAGAGGGTTTGATGAAATTTTCGTGTATGCGAGGAATGAATTGTCAACATAATGTTGAACGTGACTTGTTGTAATAGCGAGATTGTTTCAGTCGGATTGTGGAATAATTAGAATTGTTATTTGATTCTGCATTTTTACGCGTTTATAGGAAATTTGAAGTTGCAAAATTGCACCGAATGCGCGTAATATTGAAAAATATCCAAATTACAGTTCTTTAATTCTTGATACGTGAAATTAGTTTCCATGGAATTTATATTTTTATCTGTGTATTCTCGAAAATATAAATTTGCGGTCTAGATATTGTTTGAGCAGAAAATTCTGAAGTTTCATATAAATTTTTTCTAATAATTTAGAGGAGATAGAGGAGATAGCTTCGAATTGTTGGAATTCGTAATTTCATGGAATAAAAAATACGTGGGATAAAAGTAAAGACACCGATATGGGTAGAAAGAGAAGCTGGATCTTAGAAGTGATAGAACGCAGAAGAAAATAACACGGTATTGTTATAGCTGAAGCATCCCTCCATCGAGTTAGGCGAGTACACACCCCCATAGAACACCTGTGTAAAATACATGTGCAGCGATACGCGTATCGATTTCGCGAAAAAGAGGGCAGTGATACCACTTTGCTGCACACATAAAATCCATTCTTGCTTCATACTTACATAACATTGATGAAACGCGTGTACGTGCGAAGAAAGCACTCTCGTACAAAACTGTACCAAAATTGAAACAGAATCAATTCACGTACGATCGTTTCGTTCAGCTTCGAAATTAAAAAAGTTAACAGTTATCGACACTAAACTATCAATGATAAAATTTACAATCGTATGTCTTTAATTATACACTGGAATAACAAATTATAATATTTGATTGTCTACAATGGCCATTCTCAATCTAACTTTTGGCTGCTGTCTACTTGATTTTATTTTGAAAAAGCAGTAAGAAGATTTAAAAAAAAATTTTTAATCAATACCATAACAGTGTGTACATGCAGCTATGACTTCTAAAAAAATTACAAATTATCCTGCTTTGGCTACCGTGTCTAAATTTGAAGATACTAACACTAAAACTACCAAAGCGATCAAACGATCAATTCGTAATTTCTCATAGAGATTCTATAAATTTTCTGTAAAATTAAACCGTATTTTTTTCATATATATATTATGATTTCTTTGGTACAAGTAGGTATGCTATAATCGTCGATGGTTACAGCGTTAACGAAATTTACCGTCGTACTCGCAAACGTAACTTGTAATTATGTTTAAAAATTGTCCACACGTAGCACAAGAAAATTCATTAGCGGCGAACCATTAACCGTTTGATAAAAACACGTAATTTCCTTTGGAATATTCAATTAAGTCCTCTTGGGAAACGTAAACGTGACAAACAATGGGGATGCTCGTGTCACGAAAACCGCGTAGTTGCATTGTTGCGAACTAACCTATCACAAATTACTCGTTGTTAAAATCTTTTCTTCGACTTAATTAACCGATTCGAGGGAACAGTCGTTCCACAAAATACGTGCTTCGAAATGTAAAGGTAGCTCGAATAATATTCCTGTAAATAAAACACGTTTTATTGGCTATGGTAGCTGTTTCGAAGAAGATTGAACGATCGAGGTAAATTTTAACCATCGAAGCTAAATAAACGCTTGTTTTTTTCGGAAAAATGTATATTTTATTCCCTAGGTTATTGATCTCTGACCAAGAAGAAGGTAAAACGGCGAAGAAAAGCACAATACTTTGGTCCGGTGGCCCAGAAACTAGAGGAGAAACCTTTCCGCGGTTTAAAAAATGGAGCACTGCAAAGTTTCGCTTTGCCGTGCAATTTCTTATTTTCAGATTTATTCCCGCGAACCGCAGAGTGAAAAAGTATTCTCATAAGGAAATAGCATAAATTCATGGCCGCCACTAAATCAGCCGAAATAAAGACCATTTGTTTGTCGAGCACTCAGCATCTGTGAAAAAGTTTCCTGGTAACTATTAAAACGGCCTATCTTATCGACCGACAAATATCCGACTTCCTATCGAGCTTTTTCGCTAAAGCTCAGCCTAACGTCTGAAATAAGGTAACGACATTACTATTTTCATTAAATTAGATTCCCTTTTATAGTTTTCCAATTAGAAAATAATAAGGATAAGGGTAAACGGTTCAACCAGGGCGTTTCAACAAGTGCAACGATGCACTTGTACTTTATAACTTTTTCTATTGCGTTCTGTGCACAAAACTTTTATTATTTTATTATTTGTACCTCTTATTTTCTATTTCTTTCGCATATTCTCTAATAGATCGCACCAATATTTACCAGTAGGAAAGGAATCGATGAGATACAATTTAAATAATTCTATTTTCCTTTGTATCACAGCTCCTGCTCATTCAATTAGAACTAATTTCAATGTTTTATGTCGCGTGTTATCCGAAGTATGTAAAAAATTTATATTTTTGTGAACGGTCCCAATTTAATGATTAGATAACTTGTATACAAAAAGACTAATGAAAAAAAAATTCTCAACACCGTCCAAACAATCTTACTCTTTACGTCAAACATTCCCTCACAAAAAGTTGTATTTTTTTCAGCGGTCCCAATTGATGTTAACAAAGCAAACGAAATAGAATAGCATTGAACCAGGACTGAAACAGAGGAATTCCAAGAAGTTTGAAGATTCTTCGATTCCCACGCGAAAATTACTAACGCTCGATGAACGTTCAGAATTTGTATCCAAGAATCATGGAACATGGTAGTTCTATTGAAGGCAGAGTTGCTCGTTTACTCTCTGCATCCCGACAACGTACAGCTATTACACGATCCCGAGATGAATTATTGGAACGAACGCTATGAGGAAGGTCGCATAGATGCAACGGCCAGTGTTCGATTTGCCGTTGAATAACGGTGTAGCTCGTTCGTTCGCAATATCCTAATGTCCTATCGAGTTCTCGCAGCCCTTCGATAAAACCTGGCCAACAGGATCCATGGATTGCGTGAATGCTAACTCCGTTCTCGTCCAACTATGCGGCCTACATCCGTTTGCTGCTTCCATGAATGCCTACGAATGACGTCATTTCAAGGCGTGATAGGGATATTTCGGCTAATTTTCGTGGCAAAGAAAAGCAGAAGATTGTACTGGAGATTCTTTGATTTTATGTTTTATTAATTAATCGAGGATTGTTTCTTTCCTGAAACTGGAATGTACCGCTCAGAGATCTTGTTTGAATTTGATCGCGCAAACTTCTGATCTGAAATTTTAGAAATTTAGCACCCGCAAAGCTCGTTTTAATCAGATTGCGTTAACTTGAACGTAGTTTTGTAATTTTATCCAACTTTAGATTTTAGAAACTTTTTAATTTGCTATTCAGGAATCTCGTTTCAATTGGAGGACGCGTTTTTACATGTTTCTTGTAATTTTATTCGATCTTGGATTGTAGAAATTTTGAAATTTATTGCTCGTCAGTTTCGTCCGAGTTGGATTGCATTAACACCGGCGTAGTTTTGTAATTTTATCCAACCTTAGATTTTAGAAACTTTTTAATTTGCTATTCAGGAATCTCGTTTCAATTGGACTGCACTAATTTTTACGTGTTTGTTGTAATTTTATTCGATCTTGGATTGTAGAAATTTTGAAATTTACTGCTCATCAGTTTCGTCTGAGTTGGATTGCATTAACACCGGCGTAGTTTTGTAATTTTATCTATCCTTAGATTTTAGGAATTTTTTAATTTGCTATTCCGGAATCTCGTTTCAATTGGAGTGCGCTAATTTTTACGTATTTATTGTAATTTTATTCGAGCTTGAATTCTAGAAATTTTTTAATTTGCTATTCAGGAATCTCGTTTCAATTGGACTGCACTACTTTTTACATGTTTCTTGTAATTTTATTCGATCTTCGATTCTAGAAATTTAAAAATTTACTACTCATGAATTTCGTCTGAGTTGCATAGCATTAACACCGACGTATTTTTATAATTTCACTCAACCTTAAATTTAACAAGTACCTCAACGCTTCTCACAAAAGAGAAAATTATCCCAAGTTACGGAACGATATTACAAATATAATACAACTTTGAAAAGAGATACCTACAAATAATTCCAACTACCATAAACCATTAAAAAACAAGTGTACCAATTTTCCACGCGACAACAAGGACCAACGTTCATCTTTACACAGTTCTACCGTCCAACTAATTGCTAAAATATAAAAGTTTCGAAAAAGTGATGTTGACTCAAAGAAGGAACAGTTACACGAGCTGAAGATCGAGAAGCTTCGGTTTCTCTGTACTCGAAGGGCGGCAAGCTTCATAATTCTGCGACATTAAAAGTTGGGAAAGAAAATAAAAAATCGAGGGACGCTCAGAGATTGGTAATAAACAGGGAAAACACTCCCTTACGCGAAAGTTTTCTAATTATGGTTAAATCTTACAGTCAGCTGGAATCGGCTTAGTTTGCAACGAGGCTTTCAGCGAGTTATAACCAAATTTTCAAGTTAACTGCGAACACAACTCCTGTTCAGAGGCAGCCGTGCTATCTGCCGCGATTTGTATGTATATTTGCAGATGCAGTTAAGCTGGTACTTGAAATTACAACTGACGATAAATAGTTTAAAAAGCGTGCTTTGTTTAATCATGCCAATTATCCTGTTTCATTGTACCCAACGTTCTACGAAATACTGAAAAATATGTAACCAGCGAAAAGGAAATATTGAGTTGCACAATAAATTCGTTGCGTTTCTGTCGGGTATTGGAATTAAGTTGTACCGTGTGTCTGGTGGGATTAAACCGGGATTATTTATTAGAAATTTTTTCCCAAATAATAAAACTCTCCTCCCAGTTGAACTGATTAAATGTTGTAATCGGAGTGAAACTTTTTTAAATAATCAATACGAAAAGCATCCTCCGTTAACAAAATAAAACTAGGCCTCGTGTATCGATGAAAAATCGGCAATAATTGTTATCCAACTATCGTTTACTCCTGACTGTGAAAAACATTTTTAATTTGAAGAAATTTGGTGAACAATTTAATCATTTTTAAACACTGAATACAAAATATGAATATTAAAATTGAATAAACTAGAGGTCTGTAGAAATTACGTAAATAAATCTATTGCCGAGTAAAAGTGACGCTGAAGCTACCCCATAGAAGGGGAGAATCATAAAAACAAATGGTGTATGCAACATTAATAATGTTTCTATCGTTTCCAAATTTCACTATGTATTTTCCAAACAACCGAATAATTGGTACAAAGGAGTATTAAAAGTTATTCATTTGATCATGGTTTATGGGAGTTTAACATTCACGTATTTTCACATATTCCACGTATTTCGGCAAACATGAACTTTTGACCCGGATCGCTGGTATAACTCTTACTTCATCCTCAGGTATGTTTGTGAAAGTAAATCGAGCGTCTGCGAGGAACGATTTATCGAAATACGCTTGAATCGTGTTGCCGAAGCTCTAACGACGGGGAATATTTGTCGAACACTAGAAAGCTAAACCTAATTCAACTAATACAGATTCCAACGGCTTTTACGCCTTTTAAATATATTTTAAGATCGCTACATTTTATTATTATCATTTATGAATCTATTAAAAACCTCAACACTCCTTAAAATAAAAAAAAAAACATTCTGTAAAATTCACAGCATCTTGATACCTTTTCCCTAACGAGCAAAGGAATACTAATACATGAATATTAAAAATTCGAACACGCCAAAAATTAAAACTAAGAAGAAAATATTACTCCACAAAATTCACTGTATTTATTTTACCCTAATACATCGATATTTAACCTTTTCCCTAATAACCAAAGAAATACTAATACCAAACTGTTAAACATTGAAACAAACCAAGCTTTAAATGTAAAAAAAAAACATTCTACAAAATTTACAGAATTTATTTTACCCCTATGTCTATTTATCTTCTTCCTAACAATATCACTATAATAACAAAGAAATAGTAATACCCGAATGGTAAAAATTTAAACAAGCCAAGATTCGAAGCTGAAAAAAATATTCCATAAAATTTACGGAATCGATTTTAGCCGCAGTAAAATGAACAGTAAAACAGTAAAACAATACTGATACTCGAGAACAATATTTAACGGAATTATAAGAAAGAATAAACCACTATTAACATATCATAAACTGGAAAAGTCATTTACGGGAGAGTTCTTCTATCCGCATCACGATAATCCAGTTTTGCTGTCAAATTATCAATTATCCCGTGATAATGAAGCATACACTAATGCCAGAGCAACTACAGATTGCAGTTGGACTGCAATCCGGACGAACATGATTACATAAAGCTAACGAGACCGAGACACGCTCAGGGGAGAAACGACACTCATTGCAGAATATCGTCGATGCATCGATGCGTTAGATTCGGCCGATAATAGTATTTGAAGCGTACAATATTCCGTGCTCGACGTGTGTCAATCAACTCGTGGATCAGGTACAGGCAAATGTTTGAATTGGAAATCATCCAAGTAGTGGCTGTCATCGGGATCATTAACCCTTTGGTAAATAATTTTGCTGCCTGTCACAGGAATGGAAGTAAAGAAATCTTGGCATCTCGAAGCATAGAATTACACTCGATAAAAGGGCAAAGATGCTTCAATTTTTTTTCAAACGTTGACATTTCTTTATAATGCATCTAATTGCATCGCGAGACTTAAATTTTTAGCTATAGTAAAATCGTTTAGATTCCTCGTATATCCTAAAAATTTCTTAAAGATTGCTGTGTTTTAGTACCAAAATTCAGAAGT
>SMSQ01023115.1:0-26422 GCA_019453375.1 Ctenoplectra terminalis
TAGAAAAAACAGAACATAACATTACACTCTACTTAAATTATAAGTATTTATTTTAAATTATAAAACGTATCGAAGAAACATTTATTCCATATTCAGATCCAAACATACGAACTCATGTTAGAGAACAAAGTTTCACGCTCCGAATAAATTTATCCATCAACCCACCAAACACATATCCTACCTCATTCACCCACGAGACAATGAAATATTTAAGCAAGAGGTTTCAATATTCTTCAAAGCGAAACCCAAACCAAAACCCACAAAACGCTCTCCTTAACCCTCGATTTTCCATCTCACTTCTTAATATTATAAAAAAACCAAACAACCGATTCCAAAGAAATCCACGAATCCTTTCGCATCCTCGAAAACCACATCCATCTTCAAACCAAACAGGTAAAAAAGTCTTTGAGAATACGAAAGAATGAAGACACGAACTGATCGGTCATTGGACCGCGTGTTTAAGCATAACACGTGAAAGAGCCACGGCAATTCATCGGTTACGCTGCAAAAAGGCATCGACCGAGGCCCGTGAGAAGCGGCGCAGCTCGCCCTCGCGTAAACAGATACGGTCCTGTGGAAAAACCGAATCCCCGCAGGAGGAAAGAAATTTTCCGGAACGTCTGACTCGCGGGAACGTTCGTTTTTACTGTTCGTCGTCCAATCGGGCATCAAGTTTGCGGTGGACAGTAATAAAATCCTTAAGTGCCGGGAAACGCGACGAATAAGTCCCGGGGACTTGCTCGTATCCGGTCGAAATAAAACGAGGTGGAAGAGGGAGGATATTTATGCGAGTACGCGCGGAGGTTCCCTTCCGGATGCATCGGCGAAGTTTCGTTTCGTTTCGTTTCGTTTCGCTTCCGCCTGTGCCTCGGGAACACCATCTTCCTGCTTCTTTCTTTGTTGGGTATTGCCATTATTGTAATCGTCCAAGTACAATTGTATTTTCTCGTATTTTATTGTTGACTTATGATTATTCGTATTGCGTCTTTATTGTGGTCAAACGTTTTGTATAGAAGATAAAAAGATAACGACGGTCGGGGATGAAAGGGAGGGGAAGAGGTAGTAAAATGAAATGAAAAAAAAAATTAGAGGAATAAAGGTAAAAAAGAAATAGGTGTAAGGGCGGAAAAGATGAGATTTAACTTGGATAGGTTAAAGCGAGGCGAGTCGGATAATTTTCTTTCGATAGTGAAGAAATAATAGAAATTTAAAGAGTTAATTTTTTTTTTATAAATTCGTAATCGATATCCATTTAATTTGAACATTAATAGTAAACGTTTATTTTTTTTTTTACGTAAAAATGTTTCTTTTACTTAAAAATCTGACTGAATTCTTACTTTTATCCGATTGGCTTCGGCTTACCCTACTGATTTTAAACCTGATTCGAGCAGATAAATATTTTTGTTTATTTATTCAGTGAAAGGGTCACTTGATATGTTAAACAAAGGTGGAATTGTGGGGAGGTTGAGTGATAGAGGTTATCGATAGGACTGATATGTGGAATTAGGTCATTTATGTTTAGAAGAGTGTTTATTGAACGGAGTGATAGAATCAGAGCAGAAATGTGCCTGATAACTGACGAGTGGATTAGATCAGTGAATTAATTTGTTGTACCGCATTATTCTCACTTTTATTTATAATTTGTATTTCATTTTGATTACATTTTTAAAACACAGAATATAATGTGTTAATATAAGAAGCAAAAATACATTCTATCGAATATACATATCTCTAATGTATAATGCATTAAGAGACATCAATTGTTTAACAAACATAAAAATATCCATTCTGATCAAAAAATCATTCAACTATAATCAAATATATTAACCAATTCTCTGTTCGAAATTTAAAAATGCTATCTTTCTTCTTCCACTAAATATTTACTGATATTTTAAACCCAAGTAAAAAAGTTACTTTAAAATATTTAATTGGAATAAAAACAGCACCTGTCCTAAATTTCGGACATTTTAATCTCTGATCTCATCTATTTTATTTGGACAGCGCTCCGAAAATAATTTTACTCCTCCGCTGAAAATTTTATTCTCGCCAATCATTCTGAACGATCAATTGTGGTCCACTCGACGCTCAACCTGTTAATCTAAAAAATTTCTGCTCTGATGCGCTATTTTTATTAAATTCTAAGCTTTCTAGGCCAAAGTACCGTGATACCAAGATGCTCCATAAACGAACACATATTTAAAAATGATATCTCTTCGCACGGACTATGTACGCGAATATTTACACGTTGATGCCAGGGACTAGCTTCCGGTTACACCGACAAAATTTCATTTCGTTTCACTTCCGTCGGCGCTGTGCAATTTCGGGAAGGGAAGACGAAGAGGTCGAGCTTCTGCGAGAAACCTCGACGTCTCTGGCGCGCACCGCGCCCCGCGCTCTCAAATATCGAGCGACTTTCACTTCTCGTTGCGTAATCAAGCCGCGAGAATTCTACGATAATTAAGACAGCGAACGTGTTATGATATCACTCGCTGCGAACACCTTTTTTTCGAAGCTGGTCAGAATATTACTGAATTGTACGGGGTAAACATTACGACGCCGTTATCTGTACTGTTTTTATCACTAATGGACCGATTTAAATGTTTTTCTCCTCTTCCTTCGAAAATCACTTTTTTCACTGTATCATTTCTTCGAATAAACTGTAATATCGTAACAACACCAATTTAATGTCCTCTTATCAACGAAGAATTTTTTAAAATAAAATATTGCCAGTTCGTACTAAATTCCTTTTAAGTTTTACGCATTAACTGAGTTATTAATATTTTTCGAATGTATTATTCATCGATTGGATGGGGTTTATTTAATTTATATCTCAGCGTATCTCTCTGAACACGAGATTAAAAATATCGAGCAACCAATCGTTTCATTCGCACGAAAGAAAAAGTTTGTAAACATGTCTTCACTTTTGTGCTGTTGCAAGTTCCGTGAGAGATTTTTGATATCCTGTGAAGCGTATAAAAGAAATCAACACGATTAATCTTACGATTTTGTATTTTATTTCGTGTGGCACGATCTCTGAAGAAATGTGATTGTATCTTTAAACGAAACAGAATAGATATCGAAGATTGATCGCTTCTATAAATTAATCATTTCCTTTTTATGTTTAAATCATGAGATTACGAATATAAATGTAGATAATTGAGAATCGAGGTATCGATGTTAGTTTAATTAATGCGCGCATAATATTTTATTCCATTATTTTATTTATGAATATCCCGTTCCCTCGATTATTCGTTAGTACCATAACTAATTAATCGACTCGTTCCGTAGAAATTATTTGCGAATTAAATTTTCAAACAGCCACAATAAGTAAAATTGTAGCGCAGTAAGTGCACGAAAAATGAATTTTTACGAGATTTGACGTGAGTTTCCATTGTATCGTATCATGATTGTATAAATTAAATTATTCGATATATTAGTAGCATAAATTAATGTTCCTTATTATATGAAATGATACAAATGCTAAATATTCTATGCGTTAAATTCTTAACTAGTTATTCTATTAATTAGAGAAACACTTTTTGTAAAGGACTATAAAAATCCAAAAGAATGTTATTACAAGCTTATAACTATCTAAGAATAATAACAGGAACAAATCAACAAGATATCATAACACTAATTCCATATCAAAATTAATTCCAGGGGTATTACTTATTTGTTATATCTCAGCTTCGTCTATTAAATTATCAACACAACGTAATATCACTATAATAATTATAATAATATTTACATATTTACATATCACACCTTATCCTGCATTCTTCACAATAATTCTCCATTTTACCATAAGAAAAAAGAAAAACCCTCACACCCTTCTTCTTTTCTATTTTTAGTCAGTTTTGAAACAGTTATACTTACCTTACACCCTCGGCAATAATTTTCTATTTCCCCATAAGAATCTTCTATTCACAGAAACAAAAATCTCCCACATTCTTCCCGTTTGTCAATTTTAACCAATTTTGAAACGCTCGTGCTCGCGTTACATTCCCTCCCAATCATTTTCCATTTCCCCATAAGATTCTTCTATTCACAGAAACAATAATCTCCCACATTCTTCCCGTTTGTCAATTTTAACCAATTTTGAAACGCTCGTGCTCGCGTTACATTCCCTCCCAATCATTTTCCATTTCCCCATAAGATTCTTCTATTCACAGAAACAAAAATCTCCCACATTCTTCCCGTTTGTCAATTTTAACCAATTTTGAAACGCTCGTGCTCGCGTTACATTCCCCCCAATAATTTTCCATTTCCCCATAAGATTCTTCTATTCACAGAAACAAAAAACTCCCACATTCTTCCTCTTTTTTCAACTTTAACCAATTTGGAAACGCTTGTGCTCGCGTTACATTCCCTCCCAATCATTTTCCATTTCCCCATAACGATCTTCTGCTTACAAAGACAAAATTTCTTCGCGCTCTTCCTCCATTTTAAACTTTAATCAATTTTAAAACATTTCTCTCTCTAAAAAAAAAAAGAAGAAAGTGGTCGTAAAACGAAACTCAATCCATTTCAAGATCCAAAAGTTCAATTCACATGGCAAGAATTACGGTCTGTATACTTGTTGAAAGCAGACTTCCGCGTCAGGAAGCAGCTGGTGCTTGCAAGAATACAGCAGTTTCCGGCGCTGGTAAACAACCGAGCGAATCGTTGGAACACGCCAGGACGACGGACCAACGAATCGATGTGTGTTACCCTCGTACACCAGCTATTCGTCCCGACATCGAATATGCATTAAAACGAGCGAGCCGAGAGCGAGCGTGTGAAGCTAAACGTTGAACCTCGAAAACCGGGCTTGGAGCTCGTTCAATTAATAATTTTCCAGTTTTATTTCCTGTTCGATAGAGGCGGGGCCGATTCCGACAGCCAACCTCCTCGTTTACAGTCCATCGTATGGTGTTTCGATTATTCAGTCGATAATTGCTGTGTCGCGGGGTATAGTCGCTTTTTTTTGCCGATGGTACATAGGACGTTGAGCTGATACGTTGATTTTTGAGATCATTTTTTTTTTATGATTGCGATTATTGGAGCGTTGGAATTATTCGATTAATTCGTCGAAGGGTTATAATCGATTCGCTGAAATTGTGATACGTGATTTATTCATGGTTAATGAAATTAAGTCGTGAAATTGTGAATCTTAGAATTCCTAGTCGATCCAAAAGTATTATTCGATAAAATTTCGATAACAGTGTTGAATATTTTTGAACGTCTATGAAAAGAAAAGCTGTTGAGCTTCTTACTTTACATTCTTTTAGAAACGATTATATTAAGTAGGTTACAGGAATCAATTCATTACGCTACATTATAGACGATGCTCTCCAATGCGTCCCAATGCCAAACCGGACATCGTTTTAGCATAACATCATCTGCCTTTGTCGAGCGTTTCTATAGCACGTGTTGCACGTGAAAATGCAATCTAATTAGATCCATTAGATATTGGAACATTCGCACCGAAGTAGAATTCTAATAATTGATTCATGGTACTAAAAATTTAAAGGTTATCGAATCAGTTGGTAAATGTAAAATTTCCGCGTTGAACATTTTGATACGCGAAACGAGTTTTGTGTAAAAAAATTTAAGAGTAAAATAATTTTCCCAGTTATAAACATTAGAATTCTTAAATAGAGAATTTTTCATATATCCGAAAGATAAAATTTCCTGAATAAAAAATTTTCCATACAGAACATCAAAGTTTCTAAATAGAAAATTAGAATTTAAAAATAAAGAATTCTCTCGATGGAAGATAAGAATTTTTAGGTGCAAAATTTTACTGATATAATTATTAGGCATAATACTATGAATTAAGACTGTCGTTTTAACTAATTTCGTCGACATTTAGAAACGAAAATCGGCTAAACTCACCGCAGAGATATTTCACTCATGTAATCCCCGATACACGTAATACGTAATTGTATAATGTCGAACGAGTTTAGAAGCTGGTTCGTGAAAGTGCAATCATATCGGGTTGATCGGAATTTAACGTATTAAAGTTACGTTTCTGCATCTAATTCGCCGTAATATTATGTAATGAATTAGAATGTAACAAGGCGTTGATCTGCAGCCAGGAAATCCTGTCTGCCTTTCTTGCTGCTCTCACCAGTTACACCCACCGTCAATCAAGCCTAGTGTTTCTATTTTCCACGATTTGCTTTTTAAAAGAACGTTGATTGTTTATACGTCATTCTCACGTAACGTGGAAATTTCTTCGAAGTTTGTTCTTTTTCTTTTTTTTTTTTTTTTCATAATCGAAGCTAATATGAAAGTCTAATCTTGCCTCGCTGCTATATTAGATTATGCAACACTCGCAGTAGGAACGTATTGTTCGATATATTTCCTGTTGACTAGTTTAACAAGAAATGAACACTTTGAGTAGTTTGTGCAAAGATATCAGAACGGCTGTAAGTTGAAAACTGGGTCAAATTCAAGGACTAACTTTTGCAATAACTTTTACGTGCTGTATTCATCATTAAAGTTATGCCCACGCTTTATGAAGGTGTATAATCGTTCAGAGATGATTCTTACTCATAATTCGAAAACTTTCGGTACCACTTATTACCATGTTAACATTTTTTCTCTTCTAATACGTATAATGGACACTAGTGAGAAATATAACATGCGAATAGCTCGATGTAACAGAATCTTTTAATTAGATAATTCAATTTTTCTTCACACTTGGTATATAAAAATGCATACTTGTGGTAACAAGTAACTAATGATAAAAACAACACAATGTTCTTGAAAATTTGTAATTTATTATTTTTCACTGAAATTCATATTTTTCTCGAAATATGTGTGTAGAAAATATAAAAACGACATATTACATTTATATTCATAAATGTTCTTGAAAATAAGATACTTTAATGCAAAGAAAGAAAATAAAATAAAATAAAAATAACGACGAACACTTTACATTTCAAAACTTAGTCGAAGCTTAAGTCACTTACTCAAAACTTAGTTTCACCGACTTAGAGGATTTTCCTTGTACACCCGCGATGCAATGAATTAATGTAGTTCAAAATGACTGAAGCTTGCCGGTCGTACTATAACGACCTACTTCGAGGTTACAAACCGGAGATCATGAACGAAACAAGGGAGAAACGAAACATGGATAGTGGCGAGGAGAGAGCGAGAATACAAAGAGCTTACTTTGCTGGCTGGCTTCCGAGCGAGCTTTCGAACACGGCAGCTCAAAGCGCTCTTGAATATATGCAAGTGCTCTCGCAAAATTTATGTATCATGCCCTCGACGAAGGAAAACTCCTTGGCCCGCTGTTTGCTAGGCGTATGTACCGGAGAAAATAATATTTCGCTTGAACGATCGACGAAGAAAATCGTTGGAGAACGCGACACGCGCGCCCTCGCGAGACGTTTCAAGATGGCGGTTCATTTTTTTTTTCTTTTCGTTTATCGTGGGATACGGTGAACGAGAAAATGTGGTTGAAATTTGATCGAAGTTTTAAGGGTTTGGATAACTTTTTATAAATGTTCCGTGTCATGGTATTATACTATAATAATTGTAAAATTATTTTTATAACGATTGAAACGAGGAGATAAAGCTGAAGGACTAATGTATGGAATGATTGATAGGATTATGAAAATTTTTGAAAATTTTTTACACCGATATTTATATTCTGGTGATTACAGTGTAGTAATAGTTGTAAAATAATTTTCGTAATAGTTTTTTTAATAAGATTAAACGTTTGAAAAATGTTTCGATGAAGAAATGAAATTTAATCGAAGATTGGGTGTCTTGATAAGTAAAATTTTCTAAGGTTATTCAAACTATGCAGCGGTTAAAATAATTTTTTTCTTTTAAATACATAATTTACAAAGAAGTATCTATCTCAGAAAATGCATCGTTACAACTTTCAATAATTCCTGTAAAAAATGCAAACCAATTACTTCGGCTACATTAAGAAAGCACATTAGTTTGAGTTGATAAATGCTGAAACGCCGACATCTGGTGAACCACGCCATCAATTTATAACACGTACCAACCAAGTGACGGACAAATTTGTCTTGTTACTTCCCTCTGGCTCCTATCTTCGCATAATCTTCGGTTATTGCAAGTGAAACGCTACACTGCAAACTGTGAAACCCAAGATCAGAGATTGTACCGATGCTTGATGAACGCTGAACGTTGTTTCTTAGATTGTTCGCTATAAAACGAACGACGAATTTCTCCGAACACCGATCCGACCAGGTGAACTGCGAAAGAAGTCACGACAGTGCTCGTCACCGTTGCACTGGTGGAAGTTTTTGCGTCGAGGAGAACGGAAACGAACTAACGGAGCCTTGTATTTTCTGTTTTTCAACTCTGTTGACGATGGAAACACTGCGACATCAGATTCGCGTGCAACGTGAGAAGCAAGGCAAATAATTTACTTTAATCCACTGTAATGCCGTGTGTCTTGAAAGTTACATACCCATTTTATTTTGTTTATTTATGACTGTATTACCGTGTTTTATTGGTACAACATTATACCGACAATAGCCGAGCTATTTATAATAAATATTATTTTATAAATTTCAGTTCAAAGTGAAGAACTGTAATCAGTTATAAATCTTTCTGTCGTAAATAAAATTTTGCTTTATAGCGATCATTGTTTTTCTAGATTTCAGATTAAAATAGAAACATTTATAATGGATCACAGTTCTTTTGATAGTAAGCAAAATTTTGGTTTATAATAACCACTATTTTTTTTTTTTTTTTAATTTCATATTAAAGCAAAGAACTATGATCAATTATAAATCATTCTGTCATCTAAATTTTTATTTATAGAGATCATAGTTTTCCTAGATTTCAGATTAAAATAGAAACATTTATAATGGATCACAGTTCTTTTGATCGTAAGCAAAATTTTGGTTTATAATAACCATTATTTTTTTTTTTTTTTTAATTTCATATTAAAGCAAAGAACTATGATCAATTATAAATCATTCTGTCATCTAAATTTGTATTTATAGCGATCATAGTTTTTCTAGATTTCAGATTAAAATAGAAACATTTATAATGGATCACAGTTCTTTTGATCGTAAGCAAAATTTTGGTTTATAATAACCATTATTTTTTTTTTTTTTTAATTTCATATTAAAGCAAAGAACTATGATCAATTATAAATCATTCTGTCATCTAAATTTTTATTTATAGCGATCATAATTTTTCTAGATTTCAGATTAAAATAAAGAAAACTGTGAATAATTACAAATCGTTCTATCACAATCAAAATTTTAGTTGCGAAGTGTTAAATATCAAATTGTCATTTCATCATTCTTTTATTACACGGAATCATAAAACAAAATGCAGGGTATGTTCCTAAGTATCGCGGCCATATCCTCGTATCCGATCATCCAAAGTTTAATCCACAACTATACTAAAACTTTTGAACATTAGTGTAGCCAGCAAGATCCCAATGGTTGCTGTCTGTATCGCAATCGTAAATCTTTTATAGTTGGCCATATATTCTGTTCGTAATCATACAGTACTTAACATTTCACTTACCGCGGGCCACGGTGATATTCCGCGGAATAGAGGCACAATTTCTATTTCTGCTTATAAATTCCGCTCGGCCGAACGAACTTTCTCCTCGCGGGAGTACCTCGAATTGATGGACGTTCTGTACGTGGCCGCGAACACCGAGGATATTTCACTCGGTGGAGCGAAGTGAAAAGCCTTTGGGACAGGATGGGAATCCGCGAGATACCTCGAACGAAGCGCTTGTTAAAAATATTGTTAAACGCGGAGAAAAGTAGAACGATTTGATTCTTAAATTATCGAACTGTTGAACAGTTGAAAATATTGATTTTGTATCGAGTTAGGAATAATTGTTGAGAGAGGAGAACTGTGAATGCAGTTTATATTTGAACGAACTGGTTTGGTCAGATCTATTTCAATAGAAAACTTGAGTTTCTGAAAACTGAGATGTAGAACAGTTTTGCTAATTGTGAAATGTTATCAGTTATGTATGTACGTATGTATCTTTGATGAACGGATTCTTAAAATAGTGCAAGAATGAATGACGTATTTTCCTACATTTATGCATCAAATGCATATTTTTAGTCCCTCTATGGTGCCACGGTCGAACGTTTTAATTGTATCGGTTAGATGTACAAACTTACAATTTAGTTGGAATTCAAAAATATGGGACGCTTAACATAGACCTTTTAAAATTCGCATTTCACGCTTATTTTAGTAAAAAACAATTATTTAAAAAAATACCTAAAGAAATTTCAGTCTTCGATCTCCTTATACAAATATATGCAAAACATTAATGAAATACACAAATTACGTATAAAAACAAATTACTTTTCCATTTATTTCACAACATACAATTTTCACTACCTTATAAACTCGTTAACAAAATTTTTCAATTCGATTCAAAATAAACACCCTGAACTCTCCATCGCGTTTATCTATTTATCCGCATAAACCAAATAAATCTAAACGGAAAAAACTTCTCCATTTCCTTAAAAAACAAAATCAATCCAATTAAATCCTTCTATTCCAAAATAAGCAGCGTGGAATCGCAAAAACTCGAGAAACAAAAAGGTCGCGGGAAAAAAAAAAAAGAAAAAAAATACACGCGAACGCGCGATCGAGACAAAAGCTAAGGTCGTTTCGTGCAAGCCTAATTTACATGCATGGAACACTCTCCGCGGTGGATCTCGTTGTTCGAAGGCGGAAACGAGCGCGCGGACAAAAAGTTTGGAACGCGGGCAAATTTATTCGAGCACGACCGTTTAAGGCGTCGTTAATACGGTACGCCTTAACGAATTCCCATGAAGGAGCACCGAAAAACTTCGGTTCACCGTGGAGCGGTTGCCGTGTACGTCATTACGTGCGCGTCGTGGCGCGCGCACTTCCGCCTTCGTCCCTGGAAATTACAGACCATCCGGGAGCTCGATAAATTACAATGTATCGGCGTGCGAACGCGCGAGCCTTACGCGTCGTTCCATCGTTTAAGAATACATCCCTGATTAAAGGGGTTGGTTGACTACTCGAGTTTCCAGTACGGGGTAACTGGTTTTGTTTGAATGAAAAATGATTATTTGATCGTTTCAAGATATTGAAAGGATTCGGGAAGAATAATTGATTGATTTTTTATACGATTATTATTTTTTTTTTTATTCGTGGGTTGAATTATAATAAATAGTTTACCGCTAAGGATCTATTTGTTACAGGTTCGTGTAAGAGATGATTTGAGTCGGTAAAAATAAAAAATTCTCGATGCGATATGAATATTAATGGCAGAACAGATTATTTACTTTTACGACTAAATTTAAAGTGCAATGGATGTAATAGGTAACAGATTCAAGTGATAGAAAATTCCTAATTTCTTCTCCT
Source organism: Ctenoplectra terminalis (assembly GCA_019453375.1). Taxonomy (NCBI): domain Eukaryota; kingdom Metazoa; phylum Arthropoda; class Insecta; order Hymenoptera; family Apidae; genus Ctenoplectra; species Ctenoplectra terminalis. Next base: position 11,359 of record SMSQ01023115.1, read on the forward strand.
TTCCAATTAATTAATTTATATATCTTGTAATTGCCTAGAAAATTACAATCATTCAAACGTATGTGCCTCTGGAAACATCTAAAAAGAAACCACCCCCTCAAAAAAAAAAAACGAAAGAATTACAAAGATAACACCCGCTCGAATAAGCCACAACGTATCTACTTATGTATCCTATCTATAAAGAAGAAAATACAAAAAAAAATCTCTCGTCGTACAAAACACAGAAAAACCAGAAACAACTGTACGCGTACTCGTTTCGTCGGTACCGACGCGTTTCCGGCACACGGTTCCAACCATCAAAGGTATCCCTCGGCGAAGCATCGTAAACGGGGTAGCAGACAAAGCCGCGTTCAAGATTCATCCGTGATTGTCCCCGTCGCCGGAGACAAGGTGGAGTACCGTTCGATCTCTTACGCGTTACGGGCGTCATAAAATCGCATCGGTGGTCGTACAGTTGGCGGATCGGGCCCCGTTTCCAGACGCTGCAATCAACCACACTCTTCTCCCTCGGTCTCTGCCTTGTTGTTCCCTTTTGCTCGCCGCGGCTCGCCTATCCTTCCCATCGTCGCTGCTTCTCCTCGTCGCCATCTTTCTTCCATCGGTTCTACCGTCTCTCTTCGACTCGTGTCCACGTAACGACGTCTTCTGGCAGGGGTTTCACGAGAGTACAACGGTATATATAATGTTGCGGACTACTCCTATACGGTTCCCTGTGCTCTCCCTTTGCGGACGGCCCCGTTTCGCCTTTTTCCTCTTCCTTTTTCTTTTCGTCCCTCGTTCCTCTCGCCCGGTCGTCCTACCGCTGCTTGCTTCCCTGGCCGTGGTGTTCTGTAACGGTGACGCGGGCTTTCCGTTACACGAACCACCGTGTGGCTGAACCTCGGCAGGAGCTACCTTTTCCCTTCCTCGGTGGCGTTCCCGGCCGTCGTTGCATTATGGATGCAACGGGCCAGCCGTGGACGAGTGGAAGAAACCGCCGTGGACGAACGTGTCTCTCTCGCCACCATTATGGTACCACGACGCCTCCCTTCTTCCTGTCTTACCACCGTTCTTCGGTTCCTTTTCTTTCTCCATTCTTATTCCCTTCTATTCCATTCTCTGTGTCTAGCGTTCTCTATCTTTGTTCGTCTACGTTTATGTTTCTATCCGTTTCTCTGGCGTGTTTGTCTCTATTTGGCCAGGGCTGACAGACGCCACTTTTCTTGCTCTTTTTCTTCGAGTCTACGCCGTCTACGCGTGACCGTTTCCATCGGGAGGCGGTGCCGTTACGTCCACGCACGCTATGCTCGTTTTTTGGTCGTTAGAAAGAAGGAAGGCTTCGGTGAACCGTGAGCTCATCTGATGCGTTTCAATCGAAGAATATCGCGTGGAAACACGACGTTGAGGAGGCTGTTTAGAACCTGGGTTATGATCGAGGAACGCGGTGAACTTATGATTGAAGGATGCGAGGTTGGAACGAAGCGGGTTGTTATATGAGTTCGTAATTGTGGCAGGAAGTATTTTTTATGTACTTTTTCTTGCTAGATTTTTGAGCTCGAATAGATTGAGATTGTGAAATGGTGGATGCGAAATGGATTACCTGGTTGGGAGTAATTGGGATGATAAGATTACCATGTTAATGTAACGAGATTTACTGCGCTTTGTTTAATAGCTTGCTCTGTATTGTTTAATGTTAATGAGAACCTCGGGTTGAAGTTATCTTAAATAATGGGTAATCAGCAGCACTTCCCTGCTTATGTTTAATTCATGATATTGTATGGCGCATTATGATCCATAAAGTGTTTTTATGTTTGTCATGGATTATAGTAGGGGTAATGTGTAAAAAATTGTTTTTCATAATTCCAAGAAATTGGAATCTTTGAGAGCTGTGGAAAATTAAAAAATTTATTTGTAATTAGAGAAAAAAAGTTTGTGTATTAATATTTTAAGTTAATTAAATGACCACAAGGTCCGTTGAATTTTATTATTATTTTTCATAGAAATAAAGCACCGCGAGTTGATCAAAAACTATTCTATCATATCATTTCTTCTACAGTAAATCCACTTTATTCTTTATTCTTTATTACTTTATCAAATATATTGTATCTGTTAATAAATAAATGGGTGCACGATCTATGAATTTTTTTTAAGAAACCTGTAAACCTTTAAAGATTTACGAAATATTAGATGTTTGAAGAGCGTCGTTGCGATCGAAGTTTCTGTATGGTTTCTTGCTTCCACGAAAAAGCAGAGATAGGTTTAGCGCAACGTTTATCTACTTTTATGGATGACGATCACGTTACGTAACGTAGCTGCCTGTTTTGTTTTCCAGAACAACACTACGCGGCCGCCGATTCGAACAGTTCGACGCCCGCGAAGAGTTTCGTGGCCTGTAGAGTTTGCGGTGACAAAGCGAGCGGTTATCATTACGGCGTAACCAGCTGCGAGGGTTGCAAAGTGAGTATGATGGTATTTTCAAACCATTTTTTTGGTCTTTGAAAGTTTTTAAAAATTCAAAGATTTAAAGATTAAAAAATTCCCAATTAAGTAAAAATTTTCCAATTTACGATTAATATTATCTATTTTGAGGAGTAATTTTCTTACATTCCAATATTACGATGAAAATAATTTTATTATCCTATTATTATTGAATTTGATTGTTGAAACGAGAATATTTGAGTAATCAACTTTAAAATAAGATGAATCTGAAACAGTGAATCCGTAACGAACATTACATAAATCAAGCTCGTTTTTTCCTGCATCGTAACCGTGGAATTGGAAAATGGATTAAATTAACGTATCTATTCAAGCACCAGCAGATGTGCTACTTCGTGCACGAGAAAATACGACGCGAGAAACACTTTTCAGGGAACTTTCTACATCGAGGAATATAATTATACATATACCGTAAACTTTTCTTTTTCTCCAAGTACAACTCGCCAAAGATCCCCTTCGACGCATCGTTTCTTACGAGAAAGTTTCCGTCGTTATAAACACAATTTTTCTTTCCGATTGAGTCTGTGCATTACAGACATCGACTACTTTCGATTGCTCTCATCCTTCTGTCTCTCTCTATTCTTGTCGCGCTTACATTTCTACCTTCTCCACCTTTGCTACCTTTTACTTATTTCTTTCTTTCATCTTCTTTCTTCTATTCATTTTTTATTTTCCATTTTTCAACTCTTTCATATTTTTATTTTTATCTTTTCTTCCTTCGAAATGCATCTCCAAATCTCCACTTTCTATTCGCCATGTCGTCCCTTTTTACGTTTTTTTTTAATTATTATATTTGTTTATGTCAAATTCCTACTTCACACCTTTCTTCCTTTTTTCTGATCGCTTTTTCTTTTTCATTGTACTTTTATTTATCTCTCCACTTTATCTTCTACTGTTTCTATTTTATCTCTTACTTTCTTTACTTTAATGTACTTACTTACATCTTTCTGTGTCTCATCTCCCACTTTGTTATTTCTCTTCTTTTTTTCCACCACTTCTAACTATTTGTTTTCTTCTATTTTTGTTTCTCCTCTGTTCTGTATCTTCCACTTTTTTTTCCCCAATAATCTCTTCTTTGTTTCACGACTCTCCATTTTGCTCATCTTCTTTCTTTCTCCCCGAATCCTCTGTTTCGAGAAGGAGAAACGACTTCGTCTCATCGCGATCGACTTTCGAACGGGCTGAGGGAGCGATAAATCGGCACGAAGAACTAAATTTATGGCCGGCGCGATACGACGCCTATGAACGCTCGTATTTTATTAGACCTTACCTGGTGTGCTTGCCTCGACAAAAAGAACTCTTTCCAAATGCGGATTCAAACATTCAAAACGTCCCAAATTTTATAAAGTTTTATAAAAATCATTTTCCATGGCGAAACCAGGAAATTCTGCGTACACAAATACAAACAAAGAACGAATTATAAATTATTACACCAAAAATATCGGTAATTTACGCGACTAGGTAACTCGTCACAAGTACACAATTATCAAGTTAAACGAACGTTAATTAATAAAAGTTCACCGAAGAATAAATATTGCACAATCGTCGAGTACTTTTTATCAATTAAAAATAATTCCAGGTGTTTCATGGAATAACATCATCAATGGTGTAACAGTGTCGCTAAACGCGTTGTCTTCCTCGAGCCATAAATTGAGCATTGTCCAGAACCGTTATTAATCGCTCACGTCATACATGTTGACTAACGTTTGTCTGTAATTAACGTTGCCAACGTCGTCGAATCCAACTATCGAAGGGAAACAAATTGCTCTGACATCAGCGGTTTGCGAAAGAAATCGATGATCGCGAACCCACTGGTTTCTATGGCTCGTTAACGTCCTCCAAGGCATGCCGATAATATTTCATTACGTTCGCGGCTGTACAATTTGCAATACGCATTTTCCGCGACGAACTTAGAAAATTTGAAAAGAATCGTTTAATTCTTTTGTTTAATCGTATTTTAAATCCATAACGATTGAACGAGGTAGAAGGTGAACGAGTAGATAGTAAAAATGTATTACAAAAATAATATTTATACGAGTGGTCGTTGGGCGTAAAGAGACTCTAAGCTTCTAAGTTCTGCGTGTGTTAATTTTGGAGTACCACTCGTATTCGTTTATTTTTTTATTTATCATGGATCGTAAGGTAATGAAACAATATAGTGAACTTGTATTTAAAAATATTAAATTTAACGTTAAAGAATTGTGTTACGCGTTGTTTCACGATTGCGAAAAATTGAATATAGGAAACATTATTTATTCGAAAACTTAGAGTTCGAGAATTCGCTTGGAGTAACATCGCAGGGGTTAAAATTAGTTTTATTTTTAATGAGATTGTTTTAAGGTTCGGATACGTTTTCTGGGAATTGTAGGAATATTTAAAATTCTAATATTTTTTCCTTTTTTTTTTTTATAAAGATTGATTCGCATTAAACAGTTTCTGTTTGCAATTGATAATGAGTTAATAATAGGAAAGGGCTTCATACGACATTTAAGTGATAATCAGTGTCAGTGTCGCTGGGGTAGTTCAATAATTCCAAGGTCCTTCTATACTTTCCGAGTAAGTAACCCTTTGGTGTGATTATTTTAATTCCAGCTAAAAATATTTATATACTACGATCCTTCGATTAAAAATCAAGAAGCAATCCTTTCGAATATTGACAATTTTTGTATTCCAATATATTAGGTCGGTCAGAAAGTTCGTGCGGGTTTTAACCGTTTCGTGTAAATAAAAATTTCTTTTCATTATAAAAGGAAATATTTTTATCGAATAATTCATTGTCCATGAAATAAATCACCTGATTTTGTTTTCAACGTTTGAACTGAACTTAATTTCATTTCAAAGCGCTGGAAGACAATTATCGTTAAAAACCGTACGAACTTATTGTCCAACCTGATACTTTACATATAAAATATATTAAATAATTATTGTAACATTTATAGAACTCATGACACTATTGCTTACGACCTTGGCAAACACTTACCTCCAATTTTTTCACAAAACAAAAAATAAATAGATAGATAAAGAAAAACAATTTTCGTCAGAATCTTCAATTTCCAACGATATCGAGCGAGACGAAAATTCTTTCAGACATTCGTCGATGAATCTGTCTGGAGTCTAGAAAATAGGGGAATGGGGTAAAAAAAGAAACGATTCGGCGAAATCGTTGGTTCGTTTCGTATTTCCCGACGGAGCGCATCTCTCGGTGAAGAAGTGCACTCCTGGGGTCGGGACTCGCGCGATGTGTACGTGCCTTAATCTTGCCGCGAGGTGCACATCCGCCGGTGCTCCTCCGCTCAGATTGAAACACGGAAGCCCTAAGGCCATGGTTAACGGTGAATTGGTACATTCTCGCGCTCCCACCGACACATGCACTCGGTACACGAGCATACTTACACGCGGCCGCACACATAGCTCGACACGTACGCTAACGCTCGTGAGTATTGAATTGTTGCAGAAGTTGTGTTCGCTACGCAATATATTGAAATCGTATTTTAATCGCGGTTTTTTTAACACGTTGACTGCCACAGTGGTCGTATGTGACCGGAGATTGTTTCTCCCGTAGCGCCATGGTGGTCATCGGTGACCAGAGTGCTTCAAATGTTTATAATTGTAAAAATTAAATGTACATTGATTAATGAATTTTGAACACCATCATCGCTATTGGAGAATACTTTGAAATAAAGCGCGCATTATTCAACGATTAAAAATTTTTATTACAGGATCAAAAATGAGATTTATTTTTCTCGAATCTTCTATCTACCGGTGTGGCGTCCCGAGTCATGGCGTCCTGAGCAAAACATGTGATTTCGGCGTGGCAGTCAACGTGTTAAAATACGTCACACGTTAACCCTTTCGGTGCGAAAGACAGTTACACGTTCTCAAAAATTAAGCGATCATTTGTTAAACAATTATTATATGTGGTACGTAAACGCGCGCGCGTTTGTCGAGCGGCAATTGAGGAGGACGCTCGTCGAAGTCGCGGAAACTGTGGCGAACGCTCAAGAATATTCGTAACAGAGCACATGGAGAATGTTCGAGAGGACCCGTGACGAGTCTAAAAATTGGCGAATGATACACGGTGACGCTGATCGTTGCGGTGATTGAAATGAGAGAAGATAGGAAAAGGAAAGAAAGGGCATTTCGTCCAGGGCCTGCTAATGGACTCTTCGGTAAAGCATCCTAGCAGGTCCGTACCTTAGATGCGTGGATATTAACACTAGAACTACCGAGGTGGTCAAAATGACTGGTTTGCAATTTCTCGTATAAATTCTATAAATTTATAACAATGCATTTTTAAGAATTAACCGTCATTTTCTATAACGAACGTGAATAAACATTTATTTCCTTTGCATTTTATATTTTCTCAAATAGTTATCGTTTTTAATTCTTTGGTTGAAATAGGTAGATTTTAATCATCGGTAGTTCTAGTGTTAAAGTTAGAAGAAGGATCGGTATATGCGAGAATGGTACGGTTCTTGAGGACTTGCGAGAAAGTCGGTGTTGTTGGAATCTCTCTAATAGCGATATGGAGGAGAGACGCCGCGGATAATCGTTGGAAAATATGTAAAAAGAGCAAAAAAAAAATCGAGACTCTGTGTATTAAATCAGTGTGCCATTGCATCGTTGTGTCTTTCTGTCGATGCGTCTTTGGAATTATTTATTTTAATAATATAGTTTCACTTTTACGTGCTTCGAGCATTATTGCCCTTACTTTTTCCAATTTTCACATATACACAGTAGAGTAATTCATTACACGATATATCTAAATTAAAAAATATATATATATTGTAAATAACAATATTTAGAAATGAATTGAACTGGTCTCGCGTGAATCTCTATTTCGATGAATTTTCGAACAACTTTTCCACACAGCATCGATAGTATCGTAGAATTGATGGGCAAGCATATTCACGATATCGTTGAAGTGAAAACGCAAACTTGAATTGTTAAAGCGTCGGGATTCGAGATAAAATTCGTGCACCATTTAACCACGTTGAATATATAAATTGAAATAAAAGTGAACATTCCAGGGTGGAAGAAAAAAATTAAAAGGTTTCGAATCAATTTTTTCGTGGCCTGAATTTTTAACAAAAAATTATCATTACAGTGTGTATTTTAGTTTCTATTACCATGTACATTTTAGTTTTTTCTTTTTTTTTTAGAGAGAGAGAATTCTGTTTTCAATTAATTTTATAAAAATTTCTACTCCTCCTGGGTGCAATTAATTTTGCATAAACTATTTATGAAATAAAAATTTCTCTGGTATTGTTATTACAACCATGGTTTATTAAAACAACGTCGCGAAATAACAAGAGACCTTATAAAAAGCAGAAATGAACCCGTCTGACCATACAACGACCGCTACTACTGAATCGTTGCTCTATTCCATTTGTTCTCATCGATCTAAAAAAAAAAACTTTTCCCTTCGGATCGTCAGATCAAAGTATACCCGTGCCACACGCTACGGTTGGTCGTCGTGAACGTTCATATTTAATGCAAACCTGTTCGCAACAAAGTATTTCACGCAAGAATAGATGTGCAATTAAGCTAAATAATCAGGTTTTCGTTAAAGGTTTTCGTTAAATAATCGAACGGTAGTTCCAATTGTGCGAAACATGGGAAAATAAGAGTTTTTCGTTGACTATGATAAATTGGAATCACAAAGTAAGTTAACCGCGATGTTGAATCGTAAATTATTATCGTAACAATGGAATCGTTTATGAGATAAACGCCGTTATAAATGCGTAACGAAAATTAATTAATCGGATAGCCAGATCGCTTTAAATTCGCGTGTAATGACCGAGACCATTTCACAGACCTGTTCCATGGAAGATTAAACGCATTTCGAGGAGGTTAAACGGTTCTTCTCGTCTTGTCTGATTAAATGTAAACCTTTCCACTTGTCACGAGCGTCGGCCCCTTTTTAAGTCTGATTTATTACGCAGCGTTCCACTGGCTACTGCAACCGAAATTCTTCGCCGCGATTAATTTATATTTTATATGGTTACGTTATCCCGGTTAATCTTCGATCGATATGTTTTGCTGCGTTGAATATTTGATACGATGTTTCAAGACATCGAAATGGAATGATTTCGATTGAAATATTTTTTTTCTTTTTTCTTTTCGATTCGATTTATATCACTCGACAAATACAACTGAACGCGATACCATTGCGATGCATGTAGGGGATTTCGCCAAGTTTGTTGGAAGGAATTTTCATGAATTTTCATGACATCGATATGACTTCTTTTGAAACTGTGTATGGTGTATTAGGAATCGTATTGAGTGGAAAAGAAAATTTCAAATCATTCGTAAGAAGATAAAGAACTTGTACATTTTACATCGATCACTCGTGAATCGTAGAATTTAGAATTTTTATTTCGTCTAATTTATTGTAGTTTTTTTTTTTTAATAACAATGTTCGACGGGATTAAAACGAATAAAAATAAGAAATGCGGAGAAAATAATGTGCTGGAAAATTTAGTTTCAAATTTTGTGATACCGATCAGTCTTTTATCTCAACATTTTTTCGGATAATAAAGAAAAAATAATAAGAAGAATTTAATTAAAGTATCGCAACAAAACGAATTTCTTATTAAAATAATTATACAATATTATAATAATAATTTTCGTGATTAATTTAATTAATATAAAATCCAATGTTTATTCGGTAAAGAAAATATTGAAAAGGTTGCTCGGTAAATAATTGTTACCCTAAAACTGTTATAATTTTCTGCAGTACCGTATTTCCGTAAATTTTCATTCGAAAAGAATATTACATTTTGCGTGTGCACATTGTTGGAATAACCATGTTGGAAATTTATAAGCCGTTGTTTAATGAATCAACTCGTAAATAGGCGGTGCGTAACAATAACGCTTTCGTTTGAAAATTAACAGGCTTGTTATCGGAATAAAATTGTTATTATTGTTTCCTAATACGATGGAAAGCTCGATCCGATTATGCCGCGATTTAAGCGCACCGAAAACGGTGACGCGTGATTTAAACATGGAAAATTTGGAAGCACGTTTATTCCCCTGTGTACACGGACAAATGGTATTGAACACGATTCTCGAAAACTAATCTCGGTTCAATTGGTTCGGTTTAATACACGACCGATAAAATATGAAATTTGTATCACGATGCTGTACCGTTCAAAGCATTCGTAACTGAATGATTTATTTCTGCATTATTTCTTTTTCTTTTAATTTTAATATTTTCTTTTTCTTTTCATTTTTTTAATTAAAAACATTTTATTTTATTTTATACCTCAAAGACGTAACACCCTTATTTTAACTTTAATCGTTAACCAAATAACAAATCTTCTCCCATATTTATCATCCGCTCAAAAAATACTCTACCCTAAACCCACGCTTATGTAGGAATAGTAGTATACATATTTAAAATACTTTTTACAGTGGTTGACTTAAACTCTATCCATATCTATGTCTCCATATGTCCGACTATATTTAACTAAAACTATGTTTCGTCGGCTCTTTTATATTATTTTCCGACTAAAGGCCGAACCAATTGGAAACGAGGTTGTATTGGTGCGGCCGAAAACTTAATACCTATACTCCATTCAACGAGACGAGTCGCCAAGTATTGATACCCACATCGCATCGTAGGATCCGAACCTTGTCTGCAAGACCCCTCGGCAAGGGACCACCATAGATAGATAGATAGAAAGTGTGTCATGCGAGTCCGGGGACGGTCGCCCAGACCGAGGGCAGAAGTCTTTTTTAGGACCATCGCAAGCCTTCCTCCTAAGGAAGGCAGGACCGCCATTACGTAAGAGGTGAAGAAAGGGACCACCATAACTTGGCCCTGAGTTGTAACATGTGACAGCCCATGACCGTAGTCGCAGAGCCGATCACATGAAAAGCGAGGCAGTTGTTTGTTTTTACTTAGTGACTCGTCTCGTTGAACGGACTATAAGTTTTATGAGGGATCTCTCTCTCTCTCTCTCACACACACACAAACATTTTCCACCTACACTTAAATACAAAAATATATTTCCACCCCTAAAAAAAAAACCGTCGTATCAAACAATTCATTATTCATAACCAAGCTCGAAAAGCTTTATAAAACACTCCCTTAAGCGTCCAGTATGTTTATACAGAGAACTCAGCTCTATCTCTCGAGAATTCTTTAATAAAAACAAATGTTTCCGCGTCCGTTCTCTTATTCACCCCCAAGCGGAAGTGTTCATTGCCTGGCAGCAGCGTTTCAACGCTATTCAAGGTGCAAGCCGATACATAGCTCGACGTATCGATTGCAATAACAAGCCGAGGTCGAATCATGATATCGAGTATTAGTATTATTGGCCGTTTAGGGTAGGACTAGTCGCCTTTCTGTCTGTCGGTTTCAGGATATCGGTCGACGGATATGCATTGACGTCGGTGCAACGCACCATCACGAACCGCTTTCATTAATTAATATCGTCGTTAATAGACCAATAAACCGATACGTTCTCCGGTAAAACGAGCATACGGCTCGAGCATGCCTACGAGCCTCTTCCATTATTTCGTTGCTTGATTATTCCGATGCACTGACCAAGTAGCGACGTTGAAGGACACTTCAACCGATGTACTTTATAGTTTTTATTATTTTTTCTGATTCTGTTACGTTTTCCTATTTTCTTTTTTTTTTTGTGGATATATTTGATAAAAATGGACGATGAAAGAGTGAATTAATTAAAAATGATACTTTAGATAAAATTGAGAGGAATTGTGCACAGTTTTGGATTATTGTAAATTGTAGAAATTTTTGTGTTAGTAATCATGCTGGAAGCTTCTGATTTAATTTGAATTAAGAGAAAATTAAAAGGTGCGGTAAAATGTTTGTAGATATTTTTCAGAAAGGTTTTAAATAGGAAGTATTGAAATTTTGTTAGAAAATATTGAACGTTTGGAAGATGTGTTTGTTATCAAGGAAATTATTACAGAAATAGTTGAAATTTTTATTTTACAGTAAAACTGTGTCAAGAACGACAGGATAATGAGTTAAAATATAAAACCTGTCGAGATTGAAATTTTACTGAGCAAACTATTACCGGAACAGTTCCAAAGGCAATTCGTGTTTCTTAAATTGGATAATAACGAATTTATTAATCGATCGCTATTTTCTGCCGGTTTGAAAATAATCGACGCATTTGATGCAAAAATAACGTTACATGCGGCGATTTACTCGTCGACCTCAAAAACATCTTCAATTCTAATTAAATTCTTGTGCATTAATGCTTGACTGGATTCTGAAATAGCTTCGAGAATGCACTTCTTCGAATACTTCTACCGGCTCGGTTGCATCGATTCACCGTGCTTGTCTCTCCGAAATAAAACCAACCAACACATAAACGATCGCCAGAGTTCACATGTGTGAATTAAAAATCATTCGTGTCACGCTGCTCGACTGCAACTCAAAACGAACAATTTCCAGATCCGATTTCGATGTAAAATTTCATGCCGACTCTGAACAAGTTTAAGCGTCAATCAACAGAAATTTAATTACATCTGCTCGATTTTTATCTTCATAAAAGCAGTCCATGCTTTCGAAAAATTTACTCAATCACGAATAGATACAATATATAATTAATACACTTATATGCATTTATCTTTTTTTTTCAGAATATATATCAAATACAATGAAAAGATACTATTAACGATAATTAGATTGCAGATTTTTATGCATTTATGGTAAATTTGAAGACACAAAAATACACAGTGCACAGTAAACTCAAAATATTAGGTTGTCCCAAAAGTTTCTTTCGCTTTAGTAATAAGTAATGGATACATAATATTTTATGTTTTACGATATATTATTATTTTATACAGGATTCATTTTGCGCTATTCTTTCTCTCCATCTCTCGTTTAACAAATAAGGCTGAATGTTTATTCAAACATTGCTAGACGAAAGCTTTGCGTGAAGATAACGGAAGAAACTTTCGGGACAACCTAATATAATAAAGTAGACCGAAGCGAATCGGATCAAAATAAGAATTCGTTAAAAAAAAAGATTTTCAAGTTCAAAACAATTTTGTATTATTAATGTTCGAGTTAAATGTGTATTAATTACCAATTTATAATAAAAAGTTAACTTTCTAAATTTTTACTATTATTTCTTCACTATCAAAGGAAAATTATCCGATTCGCCTTGATATACCTTACTCCTCATAATATTTATCGGATAAAACGATTGCCTTTTTAGTTTCTATTCTTCTTTTTCTTTTTTTAATTACATTTATAAAAAAAACGCAATCTTGTAATGACAAGGTTCGAATAATACAGAATTAAAAAATTATTAAATCTGATGTCAGAAGATCATCGCGTTACCCTTCATTAATTAAAACGTGATGGAGGTACTTACGTGGCCAACGAGCACCGAGTATTTATATCCAGGACGTTTGTCGGAAGGAGGGATTCTGCTATGATTTTCCGTCTAATTAATTCGAAAGCAGGTCATCGAGAAGAGAGTTTATAACTCCGCGTTTCGTCCCGAATCGACTCGCCCTACGGTTTCCCTCTTCTTGTCGAGAGACCATAAAACGGCTAAAACGAACGGAAGTTGCTGGTTATATCCGGTCGCGGAAACCAATTGAAATTTGAGGATACTGACCACTTTACTTACGCTACTACCACTACAACAATAATCGTCGTCATCCTAACTTACTGCTCATAGATTTTTTTTTTCATATTTTCTATATTTTACTTGTACAGAAAATAACCGATAAACAAAATTTGTTAACTTCTCAGTATATAAGTTGTTATGGATGGCCATAACAATCAAACCGCTTGTTATAAGAAAAATGATACAACTTATAACTATGACAGCTGATATATAAAATAGTTTATCAAACAAATATTGTATACGCTTTATAAATAACACACTTTTTCAGCATGAAATACAAACGAAAGCTATGCAATATCAAATACTGGGTTAATTAATTAATTTTTGATTGAGGATACTCTGCATATTTAACAAGTTTCGCTTAATTTTTTATATTTGTCTTTTTCTGGCGTATAAAAATAAATTTCTCGACCGATATAATAAATGAAATAGCATCGGTACAGAAACTTTGTTCTGCCGCTGGTTATTTTACACGCTGTTGTTAAATATTTAAAATTGTCGAAGAAAGAACGTATCGTTTTCGTTCTGGATAAACTCCACAGCTCGCAGCCCCTGTCTCCTGTCCTTACTTCCCTTAGTGAAACGGTTAATAATAGGTCCGACGACGTAAATTTATCACCTTTTCCAGCAAGTTTTCCAGGATGAAGTAACCCTTTGAACGCATCGGTTTTTATTGAAGAAAACAACTTCCCGTAACACGTGCAGCGATAGTTTTAAAATAACGATCGAAGTGAGATTAGGACACCGCGAGTGAGCGAGCCGCAAAAGAGGGGTGAAATCGGCGATTAATAATTCGACGAACAAGCAAAAAATAAATCTCGATCGTGGTAAAACTGCCGCTGCCGAAAATAGCCGCGGGAATATTGGGGATCGATTGAATAGAGACCGAATTGGCGATACTTAGACCGTCATTTGTATCAATTTGTACCATTTGTATCATTTGGACCGGGGAATTGTACCAATTTATACATTTCTAGATCGATTGATAGTTACCAGAACGAGAATCATTAATTTAATAGAATCGAAAATTGCGATTGGTATGGAAGAAAAATAAATTATCGTCATAACTATTTCACGCCGATTCCCTCAACAATTTCGGAAAGGCATTCTGTAAAAAAAAATTCGTTTCACCTGAAAATAGCAACCGATGGTTTTCAAATAATTTTCATCGCCGCTTAATTACATTTACAACCAACATATTCATATATTCATCCCTTAATCAATTACAGTTCAATAACCGATTCGATCGAATCAATTTTTCCAACCACTCAACCCTCTATCGATTTCATCGCGATTTTCATCCAATCCGGTATGATTATTCCTCGCGAGCACTCTCATCAACTTATCAAATTAATTTCCCCAAAATAAATTACCTCAACCTATTCACTTCAGTTTCAGCTTTCATTTCCGCCAGAGCGTGGCCGACGAATAGCCAAACTAAATGACTGACGCTCGCGCGGCCACAAAATGGCGCTCGATCCATGGACGCAGCTTAAAAGCATCGAGTTCGACCAAGATTATCGCAGAAACGTTCTAGATCGATTCAACTCTTAGCGTTGTAATGGTTTAACAGGTTTTATTAATTATCTGGCATTAATCTCGATCCTCCATCGTTGGTTGGCCTCTTTTGTACGATTGGTTAAAGAGGCAGAGAGCCGCTGGCCATATTCCGCGACGTCCGACGACGAAACTTCTTGGTCGTTTGTACGTGGAACGCATTAATCATAATACGTCGCTTATTAAACGAGCCGTCCCGTTGGTCGCGGCAACGAGGTCAACCCCGACTCACGCCGGAACCAGCCCCTGGCCGACCCTCGGTTAATTTCGAGCCAACCCAGAATGCGTGTGCGTGCGTGTGTACGCCCGTTACGCTCGGTATATTACGTTCCACTTGCTCACCGGTTACAATTAAGTCTGTTGCACTGGTTTTTCTCCTTTTTTTTTTTTTTTTTTTTTTTTTTTTT